>JAYEVH010000415.1:0-254640 GCA_036346255.1 Ampelocalamus luodianensis
AACTTGAAATTTTCTAGAAGAACACATACCCCTGTGGGGACCGGGATTTACATCCGGACCTCTATATATTCTGACCTTGTCCTATGATCAGTAATTAGCTTACACAGTACAAATATATCCATACAATACATACATAAATGGTACTTAAATATTATTATAAAACATGATAAATGGGCCTTAAGGCCAGAGTTTACAAAACGGACAAATAGACCAAATAGTTCAAGTAACAGAGTAGCAGCGGAATGAACGTCAAAATAGTGTGGGCTTCATATATTGCTACAAGCAATCGACTCAGGCTAGGACCTAGTTAACACCGTCACTATCATCTCCATAACCGGATGCATAGAAGTTTTCATACACCGGGTCTTCAACTTTATAGTCTAAATTCACATATTTGAGCAACCATGAATACAAAAGTACTCGGCTGAACAATTGAAAGCACAGCTATATATGTATTATGAAATAGACAAGGAAAGAATGAAAACTCTTGTAGTTTTCTGTTTTTTATAAAGCTAGTTGATGTGAAAGAATGATTTAATAAAGGAATAGAATGTAATTCTTCCCCAGAAGTGATTGATGCCATGGCCAGTGTTTCCTTAAGAACAAGGAGATTCAATTATAGAGGGTACTTATTCCATCTCTTGATATATGATAGCCAGCTCATACGTATTCGTACAAAATTATATAGAAGAAAAACTCCCATGAAGTAAAAAGCACAAAAGTGTGTGTGAGTTAACAAACGATAAGTTATAGAAGGCCCTTTGATCTCATTTGAGATGCACACATGCATGATACAGGCTAGAGGCCTTCGTTTCATACTTGATTTCATCTGAACATAGCTACATAGTTGCATAGGTTCCCTGCAGTGGTTTGCAGTCCAACTGTCTTCTTTATCATAGTTGATTTACTAGCTAGTTAGTGCACTCTAACATCTGTGTTGTTAATCTTATAAACACATAATTAACTCATCTAATCCTAGCTAGCTAGATATATTTGGCTTCTTAGTGGGGGTTGACTTGGTTAATTACTTAGCTAGCTTGATTGAAATGATGATAAGTAACATTGACAAGCCAACTAGTATAGCGAGAAGATCGTGCTAATGACGGCTTATTAATGGGCTGACATGGCACAATATTATACTGCCGCTCTTTGTTTTTATAGCACCAAAGTAGGATTATGTTGGATATGAGCGAGGGCTTGTAATATAATTAAGGAGGGGGAAATGGCTGTGCCAGAAAGGGCCTCTGCATTTGTTTAACCTAAAGCAAATGTTAGAGTGAGATCGCTATCCTTCTCATAACATTCCTTTAATTTGGTTATGGAATGTCTTTCGTATACCTAATTAAAGGTGCATGCTTGTACATTTAGATCTCATTCTCTTGTGCATGTGCCTAGAGGTTTAATTTCTAGGTCAATCATTGTTACTACAGATGCGTGTTGTATTGTTGTTAGTTACAACATGATATAAATCTGCTGTAACATAATTCTGTGAAGAAATCTCACAATTGTCATGGAAAGGCATAGGTAGAGTCCAACCAGCTAGCCCATTTGTCATGGAAAGGTTCAGTTGGGCAGAGAGTCTTTGTCCCACTATAGCAGTCAAAGAAAATTCTAACACACCTTTTACGATGATCATATTGAATTGCAAGACGACGAAGCAAAAAAATAATAATAACCTAAAGCTAGCGAGCATATGTAACAAAGGCAAGTGCTCATAGCGACAGGCGAGTATTGTTGTAGATTAGGACTTGAGATAATTAATCGAGGGAAAGAATTAACTGGCGTGAGACGGTGGTTAACGATGGGCGGAAAGTGATCAACGTTAGGAGGAAAGATGAGAGGAAGAGGAAGAGGGAGAGGGAGAAGAGAGGAAATTTAAAAGTTGGACTTGCAAAGTGATGCTCAAAAGCAAAGCTGGAAAGAGATGTCACACAATTGCCGCCTAAGGGGCTAAGGTTGAGGCCGGCCGGGGTGGTGTGGGGAGCCACCACTCCCCGTCAGAACCACCAACCACATCTCAGCTGGTCTCAAGCAAAATGCGAAGCTTTTAGCAAGAGTGAGAGGAAGCTTATGATAATCCGATTGAAGGGAGGAATATGCACTAGCTAATTAAACTATGGAAGTCTATCTATCACTTCAGGAGAGGGGCCTCTCGTTGCAATTCATATTCAATTCTTGTGTAGACAAATTTGCCATGATTATTGTTGTTGCTAGATAGATATATAGGAGTACTAGTGTTTTTAAGTTTGCATATCACTTGCAAACCTAACCGCTATGATTGGAGCAAAAGGAATGTTCTTGATGTGCGGGGGAGGAGAAGGAATTGGCGCTGTGGGATGGCAACAAAAGAGTCATCTCATGCGTCGACCCCCATGATCTGAGTCCAGATCTCATAGAACTCATCACTAAAGGTAATAACAGCAAAGTAGATTAACTGGTCAATTCATGCTCAAGTGCATAGAACCATATATAGGCTAGCTAGTTAGGAAACTAGTCTAAGCATCCATCAACTTGTTTTTTTTTTTTTTTTTTTACCATGGAGCCAACTTTGATAAGAAACCTGTCCTTGTAATTTTCCAAAGAAGACCATCCATGCATAAATATGGGTCATATTTTTTGGAAGCTGCATGCAGAAGTTGAGGTAAATAATAATTCTTGAACAAATATTTTTTAACTACGCTCTAAAGGGCTAGAAATTTTCATGTAATTGAAAAAAAAATCCACACCGTTTTTTTAACTTACAAGGGAAGGCACACCGTTTTTGCACCAACATTAGAGATGTTATGTGTTGTAATATCTAGCTGCGCACTTGTGCGGAAAATTCAGCTAGTTTTTTTAAAAAACTATAATTCTTGAACAAAACTGATTTCCAATAGTCGAAACACATACTAGCTGGTGCAAAAGTTTAAGAGAAAAGGCCCATATATATGTCTGTGCATGCAAGCTATTTTGCAGGCTGCATGTATGCATGTAGGAAATTTCCGAGGTGTTTAGTTAGGTACGTAGTTCCATTCAACTAGCTAGCTAGTTATATACGTTTTTGACATGATCATCGACGTACTTGTCAAGGAAATTACTCAGGCATTGCCCATGCAACCACTTCAACTTGTACTCGATGGATCGTTTCATGACTAGCTCGATCAGCTCCTTCGCCGCTAATTTTCCTACGATGTCAACCTCACGGAGACCCTGCAGATGCATCGACGAGAGACATTCTCTGGCGTGCGTCGTCGTCAACCTAGCCGGCCGGTAAAATCACGGGGAAAAGACGGCCGTGTCGCGCATGCCCCCGGCCGCGACCCGCCAGACATGTCCAGTCAAGCTGTTGGCACGGTCGGGGCCGCGCGAGCTTAATTTCAAACGCCAAATGAAAACCATATATCTTTTCCGCAGAGCTCTACACATACACATACACCTACCAGATCGAAAGAGCAGCATCCATCCATTCCATCCATGCACATTGGCATTGCACTAGGGTTTGTTCCCTCCCCATCTACTCTTGGATGGCTAATACGTATTGATTCTGCCATGGCGATCACCATGTTAGGAAATGGTATGATGAGATTCCATGGGGACTTGCTGCTGCTGCTGATTTTGACACTGGCTAGCAGCTAGGGCAGACAGCACACATTCATCGATCAGGGCATGGTAAGCACAGAAACATTTCTGACTGATGGGTGGGACCATATGCACATGCAGAGGTTAGTGGGGCCATATGTGTATTGGCGCAGTGTTAGGATCTTTCATAGGAAATTCAGTTAGTTTTGTGCAGCTTTATTTATATATGTATACCCCCAAATTTGTCACTTCTGTATTCTGCCAACGATCTGTTTCATTTTGACAATTAATATATACTCGTGAATATATAGATTTTTTAGTGGAAACAGTGGGAAAAAGATCCTACTGTATATATTTATAAATATAATTAAAAAGAAAAATAAAAATGTTATCTACAAATGAGATCCCGAATATTAAATCAAGCTATTGTACCAATCACTAATGTGAGGTTTATATTTTGTCTTTACCCTATGGATAACTATGGCAAATTCACGATGAAAAGTATTCCGCCAATCTTGAAACATTGGGTCGACATTCTGGAACACTTTATTACTGCACATTAGCCAGATGGCCTAGGCTATTAAGACTATAATCTCCATGAAGAAAGTTTGTCGAATATTGTCTTTCAGGTCAAAAATGGATTCATGAACCGATAAAAGAGTTGTACATCCTAGGCAAACATAAGTCCAACAATCTTGGACAAATAGACAGAGTTCAAAACAAATGTTGTAATGTTTCTCATTGTCGGACCCAGATTTAGCCAATCCGTAATCCTCTATGAAGCCACCGCACTATTCCTGGATCGTGAGGTAGTGCTCACAGATACATCATCAATCATTTCATACGTAATCGTAAACCATACCATACATTAATACAATCATTCGAGTTCAAATAGACCGCATCGTGTCGATCGAGTTTAGAATATGGCCATTAGGGCCAAATGAGTACATTACATAAATTGAGGAAGCCGAGTGAAAGCAAAAGAGGGAAGGCACATCGCCTTCCCACAGTGCAAGCGACTGTGTAGCCTGTGGTGTGTGGCCGATATTACACAAAGACTTAGATAATATTGGTGTACACGAGCACGGACTGATTCAGCTAGACTGGGGCAAGACTAGAACAACTAAAGACTAAACTAATCTTCACCATCTTCTTGGCCATCAACTTTGGATCGTCGTAGTAAGCATAATATCCTTGGTCCATGGGCTCGAGGGGTTTGGGGAGAGCGAGAGTGAGCACAAACAACTGTATGTGCTCGCGAGCATACACAAGCAAGGTTTAACAAGGATGGCTCAGATTCTTTTATTTCCTAGAGCAACATTTTCAATTACCATAGATAGAAATTCATATAACTTAGCATTTTAATCAAACCACATTTTATTAAAGAGAAGTTGTGCAATATTTTATAACGATGCAGGTTACCTCCACCTAATGCTTAATTTTTTTATTAGGGTTATATCCACCTTATTATCCACACTAGGGTACTTCCACCGAGGAAAAAAATCCAAATCAGGGTTACATCAGCCCGACAAGTTTTCATCCCACTCACAAAAGTTTTTAAATTAGAACTAACTCGAGCAAGTTCCCATACCCACCCTTGACCGTGGGCATGGCTGTTCGAACAGTTCATACTCTCAGAGACTGTGATACTTTACCCACAAGAAATAATTATTTGATATGTACACACATTTTCGTAGACATCTCAATCAAGGAGATCATCACAAGGCTTTCATAATACATACCTCAGTGTTAGTTACATCCGCTAAGGTTTCACCTGAGGGTGCTTATGCCCACTACACCCACGTCAACCACACCCATACCCCCTCTTGCACCACACGACAGCTTACACCAGCATTCTCAACTCGTGTCCACGACGGCCTACGCCAGCGACATGACTCGTGGGTCACTCCAATGGTGCAACTCGCACTGGTAGATACAAATTATTTAGCTAGGTCGATACCATTATAGATTTATGGTTGCACTATTTTACATTAGGAGGTCATCATAGGATTAAGTTCTTAAAGTCATTTGGGCGGTACATACCACGTTCCACCAATTCTGATGCTTCATCAGCACCAACCATCATACCATCCACTCAGATATAATAACACCAAGTTATTAGGGTTTTGAGGAGCATAAATTAATTTATTCCAAATATATCAGTCATTTACCCCAATGAGTGCCCAAAATAAAGTTCATGATTTTAAAGATGATAATTAGGGCATTTAATGCCCTGGTACTTAAGCAAGACTAACATAACACTTAAGTACGAGCTATAGCTAGTAAGGTTACCACTTAATATCTAGGGTGACAAGGATTTAAGAGATTCAATTGTCAAAGGATGGTATAATATTAAAGTATCAAATTGGCATTTAACTACCTTAAGATTTGACATATATTTGCATAAATGAATTTAGCATGCAATTTGATATTTTAAAAGAATATAAAGTTGCATAAAATGTAGATTCAATATGATCAAAGTATTGACTACTGGTCAAAGGAAAGAGGGTCTTGAAAGTTTTGAGCTTGATCAAATTGGGGCTCTCCGCATCTTCGAACTCTATTGGACGATCGCATCGAAAAAGAACAAGCAGACAAGCAAAACAAATAATACAAAAGAAATATCAAATGAACTTAAAATTGAACACAACCACATCCATTAGAAAGATCTTGAATTTATAAAATTTTAGAAAAGTGAACACAACCACATCCATTAGAAAGATCTTGAATTTATAAAATTTTAGAAATAAATTTTATTAAATTTGGAGTTAAAACGAGGGAGAACGGACTTTCTAAAGTTTAACTTTTGAATTAAATTCAAAAAAAGACAAGGGAGAGAAACTCTCTCGATCACTGACATGAGGGGTCCACTGCATAGTGGTTCGACTCACCAAACAGTGCATGGACTAGAGTCCATGTGCACAGCGCACTGGTCCACCGGGGCCTACTATGCAATTAAAGCCTCGGGGGCCCGCGTGTCATTGAGTTGCAGTGAATCAGGGTTTTAATGGACCTCATTAACTGTCTTGGGTCCACACGACAATGACTTACCGCATTAGACAAACCAATAGCAATTAACACCTAAACCCTAACAATGAGATTTAGGGGTTAATGCGATGCTCTGAGCTTGTGTTGAATTGTGATCCAAATTTCTAATATGAAAGTATCTGAATTAGTTACTATATTAGCGGATTAGTTTCTTACTTGGACTCCAAGTCTGTTTACCCCTTTATATACCTCTTATAAGTCGCACAGGGAGAGTTGACACTAGACGGCTCATTGTAATCCCCTGGAGTTTTGTAAACACTCCTCATATAGTGATCATCGCCGATTGACGCCCGTGATTTTTTTCCGCAAGGGTTTTCCACGTAACATTCGTGTCTCCTGTCTCTATTAATCCGTGCATTATTTTTAACAACTTGTCTACCTTTAGACAAATAGAGGAGCTCCAGGGGCCTTTCTGGCCACGCTCGTCACCGGTGAGAGGGACCACGGCGGCCAACGGCAAGGCCAAAAACGGAACCCCACTAAGCGAGCGATCCCATGGGTACCGACGACGAGGCTCAAGGTGGTCTACTGCGGCAGCGCTACAGGCTACAATGCCGTCGGCGACCTGGCTGTGCCCTTGGCAAATGGACGCATGCATGAGCACCTAGGGAGTAAGGAGAACTCACCGGTGCACAAAGGGAGGATGGAGGCGGGCTGGCGATGAGGATTCGAGGCGGCGACGAGGGAGCTTGCTCGGAAAGCTTGCCAGAGAGGAGGAAGAACCTTGGCGATGCTTGGGATGGCTTCGGGGTGTTGATGCGGTGCTCCTAGCGCCAGCAATTTGACTGAGGTGCTTCGAGGCTCGATCGGCAACGGTAGGCGGCAAGTTGATCGGAGGCGAAGAAGGAAGGGCTCGACGGCTCTTGGATGCAAAGAAGGCAGTGGGGAGGCAAATGGAAGCTGGGCGGTGGTGGTGAGGGGATTTTATGGCCACATGAGGGGGAGAGAGCTGTTGGGTGAGAGAGGTGGCTGCGCACGGTCAGCGGAGCTGGGCCGGAGGCATGTGCGGATGCGGTGGAAAAGAGGGGAAAGGCCAGGGGATGGGACTGTGCGAGGCGCAGACACGGGCGCCGTGGAGCAAGGTGAAGGAAGCGAAAAATCGGACGAGGTGACACGGCGACAGCGGCGGCGGCAGCGGCGCGGGGAGCCAGAGGCGGGGACGCGCTCGAGCGCGCTCGACGCGAGGTCTTAACGCGGGGTGGCCTAGGACCGAGTTGGGCCATGGGGAGAATAGGGAGATGGGTTGGGCCAAGCCCAAGAGAGAATTGAAATTGAAAGTTTGAAAACTTTTGAGAGGATTTTGATTGGCAAATTGAATTCAAAATTTAGACTTTGAAATCCTTTGCAATACTGGAAAACAGGATGTTACATCCTTGGCAAATTGCTATGTAAGTATTCTATGGCTGGGGTCTGACAAAAATAATACTAATTAGTCAAGGGTTGCTTTCTAAGATTCTTTTCCAGGCTTGCATCAACCACGGTGACCGTTTGTTGTAGGGGTACAGTGTCGAGATGCTGTCAAACAGTATGATGATCGATACACCACAACCACACTAGCTCGCTTGTCCAAGAAATGATACCAACATATATGCTTTTGAGTTTTAGATGATATGGTACATATTTACATGGCAAAATCCATGTTAAGACAAAAGAGTACGGGAAAACAAATTCACATTAGAAACTGGTGCATGTGAAATTTAACACAGGCAGTGATTGTACTCCACTTTGCTGAGAGTAACTAGCCTTTGGTGACACTTGACAATATGTGTCACTGTGTAGCTGCTTCGACTCTCAAATACTTATTTTGGACGAGTGAGATTCTGCCTCTACGTATAAGAAAAATGTGCATATTTTAAAGCATTTGTAGATACCAGTTCTTACCAAAACCTCAAACTAAGAGTGTAAATAAATTAGTCCAAGTTGACTTTGAGAAGTAATTAAGCGGGTTCATAGAAAACTCCTTTCTCGCCACAGTAAGTGAAGATTATGTGCAGCGCGTTTAATTTATCGCAATTTCTCTTTAAATTTCATTGGGAGCCTTGCTTGCGGTGCGACTTGAGTATGCGTAAAGACTAGTCTTGGATGTTAGCGTACGCATAAGGTCAGATTTGAAGGATTAATCTTCTCCTTTGCCACGAGATTCAAGCCAACACACTGACTGCAGCACGCATATATATGCAGCTGGGAGCTGCGCTGTGGTCGCTTTCACGGCACAATATTGTTTGACGTTCTTCTGTGGTCTTGCATTTGCATACCCCTTTAGTCCAAATCACACCCATATCACTCAGGACTTTTATTCTGCAGAGATACACCAAAACCATATATATCTTGCGCACACACCACTGCCATTTCCCCTCAGAGAAGAGACACATACAATGTAGAATGGTGACATGCTAGTACCACATGCTAACTAAGTCAGCCACCAACTTGGTGCAAGTGTGTGCAAACCATGCAGATCGGATATGGAACTAATAGGCATAAAAATATTCCCAACATCGAAAATTATTCAAGAAAATGATCCCTTCACCGCGCTAAAAAGATAATCATATGCGTGCATGCACTTCTCTTCTTCTTTTAAAAAATTGTGATGATAATTAAGCTGCTTAATTTGTGGAGACCCACTAACTAGTAACATTAGATTCTTGTAAGATGTGAAGAATTTTCTTCTTAGGAACATAGCAACACTATTTATGTTATGATATAGTCTTCTAAGAGTACGGGACTAAGGTGACACACGACACCGGCCGGTATTGGCGGGCGACACAAACAAATGTGGGAGCGATGGACCGATATTACAGCCTCATAGTATTTACAATAATGTAACGTTAGCTGTCTGTAAGAGTTGACACGTTGAACATTAGATAATGTGGATGAGAGAGAAGAAGTATAGAGAATTGGACCGTCTCATGCAGTAATTGACTGTAACACGAGAAACAATACACATTATACACGAAGGAGTTGTCTATAGAGACATATAAGGGCATGCACAATGGTACAAACAGTTGTTGTCTATAGCAACTCTCCACATCACCTGTAGACAGCACTAAAAACAGCTCATACAATGGGTTATCTTTTTACTTATCTTTATATATCACACAATCTTTTAATGTTTTTCTTCATTCTGGTGATACAGTTGACTACAGGATTGTAGACAACATATTTCTCTCTCTTTATTCTCTTTCATCTATATCAGCTTAAATCTTACGTGGCAGAGACTATAGACAGCTGATGTAAGCCCATGTACATGACCTTAAAAGATAACTCATTGTAGGAGTTATCTTTAATATTGTCTATAGATGATATAGAGATATACTATAGACAACAGCTGTCTATACCATTGTACAGACCTAGCTTACTCGAAAACGCGTCTGAAATTATTGGAGAACATGATGACAAGCAATAGATGGCAAGGTTGAAAAACGTATCTTGTTAAGGTTGAAGTCTCCACTTGAGCCACTACCACAACGAGCATGCCTCAACTCACTTACCTTTCTTTTTCCACTGCGCCTTTCGGGTTCCACTACCATGGGTCGAGCCACAGATCAGAGGGGAGGTCAAAATTTAGGTAAAGATTCAAAATTTGAATAACTACTGGATTTCCGAAATCAGTGTAAATCCAAACCGGAATGCCTATCATGCCTTGTGATGTGGACCACCACCAAATGTTTTGACATGGTAAAGGGAAGCTAGAAAGATAGATATGCTGACTAGCTGCTGAAGGAGATATTTACATGGGTGGACCAAAGCTAACTCACACTGGCCATGAATCCATGATTGGCTTCATGAATCATGACCAACTTGTGCCTCTAGTGCACACAATAGTAGGGAACTTTGTTTTTGCCTAAAATACAGCATGACTCTAAGCTTGGCATGTAGCATAATGCTGTTTGTGTTGATCTGTTACTTAGGTGCATGTTAGTCCCTTTTTGTTGTATGTAATGAATCTAGCTAGGTGCATGCATGTGTAACATAATGTTGGCATGCTTGGTTAAAAGATTGCCTTAGGTTGTTGGCAGGCATGGCTTCCTCCCGTAGCAATGCTCATCATCATCAGAAAGCATGTGTGCTACAGGGAAGCACAGCACCAAGAAGGGCAGAATATATCATCGGTGTTTTCTGTGCGAGTAGGGCGAATGTGCCTCTCTCTCCATCTCCTCTCTCTCTCTCTCTCTGCGCGCCAAAGCGCTCTGTGGATTCTTCTCTCTTCGGTTGTACAAAAGTTATGGACGAGACAAGGACGACACTTATACATTCCACTGCTAGTCGAAAATCTGTTGTTTTTTTTCTTGGTCTCAGGGCCTCCAATGTACAACTTTCACAGTTAGTTTTGTTTTCTTCAAACGAAAACTTTCCCATTTCATTTTCGCTATTATATATAAGCAACATTAATTTACAGAATATTTTATTACGAGAGTACTTTTCAAGATTAATATGCCTATGTCTTTCATTTTCATGTGCCTATTCTCTTTACTAATTCCCTTGGTTTAGTTGTATTTGTTCACAACCTAACATGCACACTGACCAATAAAGTACTAAATCTAAAAAAAATTAATAAGAAATGATCATGCATACCCTGTTAAATGACATACTACAATCATTTAACCTCTTCCAAAGCATTTAGTTGTGTGTGTGCACTTTAAGGCTCTTAATCGTGATAAGGTATCCATTTCATTCACCCTCGAGCCCATAATCATGATGAGACTAGTTCCTCTCACACTTGTATTGACATGAGCAGAAATTGATCGTGAGGTTTTAAGCATGTTGTCATGGTCAGAACCCTAGCTAGCTCGCCTTGTTTATGCTCATGCATGCATGTGCATTGCACCGTGTTGCAATGATGCCACAAATTTCCAGGATACTGGGTGTGAGAAATTATAACGGTGATGGTAGGGTCAGATGAGAGAATCCGATGAGAAAGATTGCCCCAAAATCTGAAAGACGATCCGTGGTGGCATATTGCGGTTTACCTTTGACCTTTCAGCAGGAATGGTGGTCAGAATCACAATTAAAAAATCGCAAACCACCATCCCCCAGCACGTCAAGGAGGTTAATTATTGTATAGATATGCCTCTCCTAAGTTTCGGGCTAGAGTGAGCATGATATTGGCTAAGCTCGTCCATGGCTCAAACTGGGGTCTTCTATGATGCTAACCACACATACAGGGCCTGTTTGTTGAAGCTGCGAAAAGGCTAAATTGCAAAAATTCTCCGTGCTAGGAAGAAGGCAGCAAGGGCAACGGCGACGAGGGGAGGTCTGGACTCCCAGTCACTTTTGTTGGAGACACTGATGTTGGGTACCGCCGCCAACCATCGCGGCTCATCCAGGCCACCATCGCTCGATCAGTTCCGCCTCCACTTAATTGAATCTCTGCAACCATGAAGTCCAAATTGATGTTAAACGTCTAGGCTCTGATACCAATTGTTAGATCGGACTCTAGCAATATGTCTAGATCTTGTTGAAAATGAGGGTAATATTTTAATTCCAGATTTTATTAAAAGGCAAATATTACAAAAGACTAATGATGCATAAACAAGATCGATAGCGGACAACTCATTGTACTTCGCAATATATGAAAAACAGGATGTACAAGTCAATCAATCACACAGAGACTTACGGATGGGTGCGATGAAGAAGAGCGGCAGCAGACTTGATGCGATGCGAAACGTAGATGTCGCGAAGCGACAAGCGGTCGCGCAGATGCGCTGCCGAAACCTTATGGCGCCCCGTGCGGTCTTCACGGCAAGAACGGCTCGGAGATACCGCTTCCCTTCTTCACGGTGCACGAGAAGAAGAGTCGGCGAGGTTCGACGGCGCGACAACAAAGATGCATTAGAAGGAAGAAGGAATGGAGGCTATTCTTCTACTCGCTATGCAATCGGACGCCTCGGACATATATAGAAATGCGCATCGTAATCGACAAATTAAACAGTCATTTACCCATCGTAATCGACACACTTAACCAGTCATTTACCCACCGTAATCGTCACACTTAACCAACCATTTACCCACTAGTACCGCCTCGTCATCATCACCCAATAAAACCTCAAATTCAAACATTTGAATCTCATTCAAACAGAGAGAGATGCATGGTTCAAGAAAATAAGGTGGACTTGGTTCGCCAAATAGCGCCACGCCACGACACGGTCGCGCGCCCCAAGTCACAAGTCACGCGATTTTTCACGCTAAAATACGCTGACGCGCAAGCGTGGCGCTGCGTGTGTGTATTTAGCCAAAGCCCTCCTCCTGCTACCCTCATCCATGTGTCACATGTTTCAAGGAGTGGCAAGGACTCCACCTTATATGTTGGTCATCTCCACCTTACCTTAGCAATATGATACTAAATCATAAATGCTTTGAAATTATAGAAAATGGGTCTCACTCATATGGACCAATTTCTAACAATCCCCACCAATTCCAAAGCAAGAAGCAAAAAGGATATCAAAGAAATTGTCCAAGAATCCGTTAATATACCGTCTTTTAGTGTAAGTCCCGCACAGGTTGAACTTACACCTAGAATGACAAGATTCATCTTCTCACGGTGATGAATGGACCATGCCTTGAATTCACAGCTTTTTGTGATTAGATTTCACTTGAAATCTCAAGCGATACTAGGTCACAAAGAACCGCGCCTAAACGGAGCATTATTTGGTCATGCTCCCTTATTCGCTCATGAGCTTTCTAGAGAATGCCCTATTCTCGTGAATCTGCGACCTCAGCTTGGGCTCAAGTAGGTATATTCTTTCTAGGTATCCTGCAGCTAATACATTTTCCTCATTTGGACAATGAATATATTAAGGCTTTATGCCAACCTTCCATACTGATGAGAGTAATTTGTCTATTAGGACATGGATTCAATGAATATATACTCTCTTGTTACAACATCAACTTGTTTTTCCTATTGCCTAAGTCACGGATCTCCGATCAAGAAGGTGTGGGTTATTGTTGAGTTGTAACTCCAATGGGCCTCATTCCCATGTCCATAAATGCAACGGAAATCGCCTTCCGTACTAGCCTTTGTAAAAGGGTCGCGATTTTTCTCGGGCGTATATAATTCACAAGAATCACCCGAGTTCCTCAATTTTCTCGATGATTTAAGCCTCACGCTTCACATGTCGGAGGACTTCATGTTATCCTTAGTACTTGTAACCTTAATCAACACCGTTTGATTATCACAAGACATTAGGATTGCTGGTATTGGTTTCTCAACCAATGACAAGTCCAACAGAAGCTCTCTAAGCCATTCAGCCTCAACAGTAGCTGTGTCTAGTGCTGGAAGTTCTGCTTCCATAGTTGACCTCGTCAATATAGTCTGTTTTACACGATCTCCATGAAACTGCAGCTCCTGCTAGTGTAAAAACATAACCACTTGTAGCTTTGATCTCATCTGCATCAGAGATCCAATTTGAATCACTATATCCTTCTAATACAGAAGGATGCCCAGTATAGTGAATTTCGTATGAGGTTGTGTCTCTCAAATAGCACAACACTCTCTCAAGTGCCTCCGAGTGATCATCTCCTGGGTTAGAAGTAAACCGACTTAATTTGCTCACAGCAAATGATATGTCAGGTCTTGTGGCACCAGATAGATACATAAGTGATCCAATAATTTGTGAAAATCTTAATTGATCTTTTCCTAGCCATTGGTTCTTTCGAAGCTTAATGCTTGCATCATAGGGCATTGGAGAAATTTTACAATTCTCATAGCCAAAACGGCTTAAGATTTTCTCAGCATAATGGGATTGGCTCAAAGTGATCTCATCCTCGTTCTTGATTAATTTAATATTTAGAATGACATCTGCCTCTCCTAAGTCTTTCAAATCAAAGCATCGAGATAAGAAAGATTTGACCTCGTCAATTACTGCAGTGTTTGTTCAAAATATAAGTATGTCATCTACATATAGGCACAAGATCACTCCTTGACCCCCACCAAACGATAATATACACATTTATCAGCTTCATTCACAACAAAGCCAGCAGATGTTAAAGTTTTATCAAATTTCTCGTGCCATTGTTTAGGTGCTTGCTTTAGACCATATAAGGATTTCAATAATTTACATACCTTATTTTCCTATCCAGAAATCACAAAATCATCAGGTTGATCCATATAGATTTCTTCCTCCAACTCTCCATTAAGAAAAGTTGTCTTTACATCCATTTGATGGATATGTAGACCATAAGAAGATGCTAACACAAGGAGCACTCTGATGGTGGTTAGTCTGGCGACAGGAGAATAGGTATCAAAGAAATCTTCCCTCTTCTGGTGTAACCCTTGGCCACAAGTCTTGCCTTGTACTTCTCAATAGTACCATCAGGCCTTAGTTTCTTTTTAAAGATCCACTTACATCCTACAGGTTTGCACCCGATAGGATGATCAGTGATCTCCCAAGTCCCATTAGCCATGATAGAGTCCATCTCGCTACGGACTGCTTCTTTCCAATACTCAGCATCAGAAGATGCATAAGCCTCTGAAAGGGTCTTTGGCACATCATCCACGAGGTATACAATAAAGTCATCACCAAAGGTTTTCTCAACCCTTTGTCTCTTGCTCCTACGAAGAGTTTCTGTGACTAGATTGTTATCCTCCTAAGGGATATCACATATTGGTTCAGAGATGGTGGGAAGTTCAGAAGTTTGATTATTCTCACTTTCAACATCTTCAATTTGAACATTCTCGGTTTGTGAAGTACTGCCTGTTGTTCTCATAGGAAAATAATCCTCAAAGAATGAAGCATCTCTAGACTCCATTATTGTGTTAGCAATAATCTCAGGAATTTCTAATTTAACTACTAAAAATCTATAGGTCGTGCTATTATAAGCATATCCTAGAAAAATACAATCGATTGTTTTAGGTCCAAGCTTTCTCTTTTTCTGCAATGGTATATTAACCTTGGCCAAACACCCCCCAAGTTCGCAGAAAATTGACATTGGGTTTTCTCCCCTTCCATCCCTCATATGGAGTAATATCACTCTTTTTAGTGATTACTCGCTTAGGACTAAAGTTCTTTGTCAATATAGCTTCCCCCACCATGTCTTAGGCATACCAACACTCTCTAACATGGCATTAACCAAGTCTGTTAGTGTCCGATTTTTCCTCTCAGCTACCCCATTTGATTGGGGTGAATATGGTGGTGTAAATTTATGGACTATTCCTGCTCAAAACAGAATTGAGAAAATTCATGAGAGATGTACTCTCCTCCACGATCAGACCTTAGTCTTTTTATTTTCTTCTCTAGTTGGTTCTCAACCTCGGCCTTATAAGTCTTAAAGTAGTTTAAAGCTTCATCCTTAGTTTTTAGCAAATACACATAGCAGTAGCGTGTTGCATCATCAATAAAAGTTAAAAAATATCTTTTGCCTCCTTTTGTCAACAATCCATTCATTTTCACACAAATCTGAATGAACAAGATCTAATGGTGCCAAGTTCTTTCGTCCTCTAATCCCTTAAAGGGTTTGCGATCTCGCTTGCTTGCACACATGACTGCACTTTGATCCTTTGACAATTTCACATTTTGGAATTAAATCTAATCTGGACATTCTAGCAATACTATCAAAACCAATATGACAGAAACAAGAATGCCAAATATTTGCCTCACATTTATTTAAACCAGTTGCAACATTCAGATTATAACAAGACTCTAAAGTACTTAGGCGGAACAAGCCTCCGCTCTCATAGCTTTTACCAACAAAATTCCCGAACTTAGACATTACAATTTTATTTGACTCAAAGACTAGCTTATAATCGTCCCTGCATAGAACAGAACCACTAACGAGGTTCTTGTTTATTGTAGGAGCATGCTGCACGTTCTTCAAGTGGACAATCTTCCCTGAAGTAAGTTTCAGTTCTACCGTGCCAACACCAAGAACAGAAGCATGCGACCCGTTTCCCATTAGGACGAAGGAAGCCCCTGCTGCCTGGTAAGAAGAAAACAAGGAAATATCAGAACATACATGAACATTAGCACCAGTATCAACCCACCAATCAGTGGATTGACATGCTGAAAAAACAACAGGAGAGTTACTATACCCTCCTGAAGTCGAGGCCTCGCCTATGATCACGTTGGCAGCCTTCTTCTTTGGCTGTTCACCATCTCTGCTTTTGCGGAAATGACAGTCTTTCGCCATATGACCGTTTTTCCCACACACAAAGCAGGTGATGTTCTTCATATCCTTCTTCTCTGTTTTCTTCTTAAAGCTAGTTGTCTTGTTCGTTTTGTTGGATTTATACTTCTTTGCAACAGTATTTTTCTCTATAAAATTTGCATTGTTCTGACCAGAAGTGCTGGGTGCATCTTTTACTCTTGCCTTTTCTTCCACATCGAGGGCAGCAATGAGATCTTCAACATAAATCTCTTCCCTCTTGTGTTTCAAGCTAGTGGCAAAATCCCACTAAGAAACAGGAAGTTTGGCGACAATGCCCGCAGCCACAAACTTAGGAGGCAACACACAGCCCAGGTGCGCAATCTCTCCAACCAATAGCTGGAGATCATGAGCTTGTCCAACTATAGACTTAGCCTCATCCATGGTAAAGTCGAAGAATTGCTCACAAATGTAGAGCCAACGACCTGCCTCTGCCTCTGCATATTTGTGCTCTAGTGCATCCCACAACTCTGTGGTGGGATTATAGTCCATGTACACATCATAGAGCTGATCTGCCAAAATAGTCAGAAGGCAGCCAAGAGCAGTGTTGTTCGCATTATCGAACTGCATATACTAGTCAACCGTAAACGGATACTGTGGGTGGATTACCCACCACAGCCCCAAAGACATGAGCCAAAACTTGGCTCTAGTCTGCCATCTACAGAAATTCTGACCAAAAAACCTCTCAGGTTTCATAGCATCAGAAGCTCCGGCCATAGTTGTATTGCAACAAAGTTTAGAATAAGGTTTCTGGAATGTTGAAAATGAGGGTAATATTTTAATTCCAGATTTTATTAGAAGGCAAATATTACAAAAGACTAATGATGCATAAAACAGTACTGACAGTAGACAACTCATTGTACTTCGCAATATATGAAAAACAGGATGTACAAGTCAATCAATCACACAGTAGACTTACAGATGGGTCTGATGAAGAACAGAGCGGCCAGCACTTGATGCGATGCGCGGCGTAGATGTCGCGGTAAAGCAAGTGGTCGCGCAGAATGCGCTGCCCGAAACCTTATTGCCGCCCGTGCGTGTCTTCACGGCAAAGAACGGCTCGAGATATCGCTTCCCTTCTTCACGGTGCACGCCGAGAAGAAGAGTCGGCGAGGTTCGACGCAGCGCAAGATACAACGATATGATTAGAAGGAAGAAGGAATGGAGGCTATTCTTCTACTCGCTATGCACTGGACGTCTCCAGACATATATAGAGAGATGCAGACTGGTAACTGACAAATTAAACAGCCATTTACCCACTGGTAACTGACACACTTAACCAGTCATTTACCCACTGGTAACTGTCACACTTAACCAGCCATTTACCCACTAGTAACTGTCTGTCATCATCACCTAATAAAGCCTCAAATTCAAACATTTGAATCTCATTCAAACAGAGAGAGAGAGAGAGAGAGATGCATGGTTCAGCAAAAATAAGGTGGACTTGGTCTGCCAAATAGCGCGCCACGTCACGGCACGGTCGTGCGTCGCAAGTCACAAGTCACGCGATTTTTTCAAGGGGAAATACGCGAACGCGCGCGCGCGTGCGTGCGCGCGCGTGTGTATTTAGCCAAAGCCCTCCTCCTGCCACCCTCATCCATGTGTCACATGTTTCAAGGAGTGGTAAGGACTCCACCTTATATGTTGGTCAGCTCCACCTTGCCTTAGCAATATGGTACTAAACCATAAATACTTTGGAATTATAGAAAATGGGTCTCACTCATATAGGCCAATTTCTAACAGATCTAACCGGATTTACTCCCCAGACCACAGGTCCAAACAGGCTGAACACAACTAAGCTCATAGGCTGCAACATGCCAGCCCTATAGCAACAGTCTTATAAGTGGTATTGAGTCTTTTCCCTCCAAAAGACTAGTCCAATTAGTGAAGTCTCCCTCACACTTATAAGTTGTACTTTTTTCTTTCCCACAACCGATGTGGAAACTATTCCCAACAACCGATAGATGTCTCTGCCATCTCTAGTCCCTCGAATCTATTGACTGCCATCTACTACCCTCACACTACTACACAAAGTGTCATCACAGATGATTCTAAACCGTCATCACAGACGGTTTTTGAACCGTATGAATTTATGTGTCTGTGATAACAGGCGATCATCACAGACGATTTTCAAACCGTCTGTGAAAAAAGCTATCATAGAAGGTTTTGAACAAGAACCGTCTGTGATAATTGACTACCACAGACGGTTCTTATTCAAAACCATCTGTAATAGCATTTTCACAGACGATTTTTAGTAAAAACCGTTTGTGATAGTTTTTTCTATTGCAAAAAAATTGAATTCTGATAGCCAAACCAATCAATTGCTAGGAGGTTGCAATCTGGAATAAAAGAAAACTCAAACTGGATGGCGAACGAGTGGCGAAAACGGGTGCTAAAATTTCAAATGCAGTTTTGAGGTCCTAAACGATCTTTTTTGGATTTTCATTTTTCTGGAGCCTCACAAATAAATCTAACCTTGACTTAACCTCAACTTATGGATTTTCGGATTGAAATTTTTGTTAGCTTTCAAACAAGCCAAAGAACGTCACAATCCGAGTTCGTATGCAAAAGTTATGACTGTTTTACCTGATTGTTCGCGATCTAAGGTAGAGGTCAGCGACGATGTCGAGGGAGGCTGAGGGCGGCAAGGTTGGGGGAGGCCGGCGACAAGAAGGCTGGGGCGAGGTGGAGGAGGCCAAGGGTAATGAGGTCGTGGGAGGTCGGAGCGACGAGGTCGTGGAAGGCCGGGGGCGACGATGTCGGGGGAGCCCATGGGCTATGAGCTCGGGGAGGCCGCCGGCGACGACGAGGCCGGGGCAAGGTGGAGGAGGCCACAGGCAATTAGCTCAGCGACGGCACTCGGTTAGAGGAGAGATGGCAGAGGAGGAGATGGATGTGTGAGGTGTGAGGCGGCACTCGGTTAATATAAAGCGAGTTTCGACAGCCCGCCCATTAAGTCCAAATTTTCGTTTCCCACCTAACAAAACAAAAGTATCAGAGACAGTTCTATTTACAAACCGTCTATGATAATTCATAGACAGTTCTTAACAATAGCCGTCTGTGATGTCTGCGATTATCACAGACGGTTCTTCTTAAGAACAATCTGTAAATTATCACAGATAGTTCTATTTACAAACCGTCTATGATAGTTAGTATCACAGACAGTTCCTTACAACACAGACAGTTCCAAAGGAACCATTTGTGATGAGGCATCCAGTATAGCCTGTTTTGTAGTAGTGTCAAGCAGTGAATGAATTGAGGAAATTAAATAGGGAATAAAGAATTGAGATGGAATATTCTCTATAATGCTTGGGGTTAGTGTGGAGACCATGTGGTATAGTCCTAATCTTAGTGTTGAATAATTGGCATTGGTTTCGAGGTGTTTAGGGATCAAAACCTCATTTTAGCAAATTATCGGATTTGCTGTCAGGTTCTAGGCGGTCTGACCAGCTGGGGTTGGCGGTCTGTCGGATCTGGATTTCGTAAATCCAAATCCTCTGTGAAAACCATGTGCTACTCCACTCCCTGGATCAGTAGATAGTGCTCACAGAATTCATCACTGAATCAACTCATACACGATGAAAACTAAACCACGCGATATAATATAAATATCAGAGTCACATAGACCACGTCGGGCCAGGTTTTACAATAAGGGGCTGAATAGGCCAAATGATTACATTACAAAAGTAGCGAAAGCGACAACGGAAACCAAAGGGGTAGGGCACATCTCTTCACAGACAAACGACTGGGGTAGTTCGTGTACGACCGATATTAACTAAGGACTTGGATAATATAGGTTATACGCAAGCACCGACTAAGCCAGCTAGATTAGGACGAGACCTAGACTAAAAGAACTGGACTACTCTTCATCATTGCTTTGTCCATCGATTTCTGGATCCTCGTAATATGCATAATCTTCATGATCTGCGGGTTCTGAGGGTTTAGGAAAGAGCGAGGATGAGCACAACTTCCATGCTCGCGAGCCAACACGCAAGATGCAATAATATACATGCAAGGCTTAACAATGATGGCTTGGATTCTTTTATTTGCTAAAGCAATGTTTTCAATTATCATTTTTATAAATTTCCTAACACTTAGCATTTTAAACAAATTATATTTTATTAAAGAGAGTAATTATGCAATATTAATAACAGCAGAGGTTACCTCCACCTATGCTTATTTTTTATTGTGGTTACATCCACCTATTAATGACACTGGGTACGACTACCTAAGAGAAATCCAAATTCAGGGTTACATCAGTCCGAACAGTTTTTCATTCCGTCCACAAAGTTTTATAAATAGAACTAACTCTAGTAAGTTTCCATGTCCGCCTTTGACCGTAGGCACGGCTATTTAAACAGTTTATTTCTCTACAGAGCATGTACACTTTACCAGCAAGAGATAATCGACTCGTTGCTCCACATGATTCCTTGGTCATGTAGTTGAGGGATCATCACAGTAACATTTCAAATTACCTCACTCTTTCCGTCATCTCCCATATGAGTCGTTCCCACACGCGGTCGGTCCCATAAGTTGTGCGGGATGTTCACCACAACGATTAGCGCAGCTGGCAACTTCAACTTGCCATAATAACTAGCGTGCTGGCAACTTCACCTTGCCTCAGTGTCCCATTCAAGCCGGATCGTATCCAATGCTTGCACTACCCCCTTCCCCTACCAACGAGACAACTTTCAGGGTCCGATAAGTTTACTAAGCCAAGTTGTATTTTACAGACTTGTGATTGTACTTATTTTACAATAGGATGTCATGACAAGATTAAGTCCTTAAATCCTCCGAGCGGTTCATACCACATTCCATACATTTTCATGCTACATCAGCACCCACCATCATACCATCCGCCGAGATGTGGTAATAGCAGTTTTAATAGGGTTTTGAAGAGTAAAACTAGTTTATCTCAAATATTTCAGTCATGTACCTCCAATGACTGCCCAAAATAATTTCCATGATTAAAAGATGATGATTAGGGCATTTAATACACTGGTACTTAAGCAAGACTAGCACAACACTTAAGTACGACCTATAATTAGTAATTTACCACTTTAAAATCTAGGGTGACAAGGATTAAGGAAATTCAAGTGCTAAGGATGGTATATTAATATTTAATTTACCAAGCAGGCATGTAACTATATCCTAAAAATTTGACATACAATTTCATATGGAATTATGCATGCAATTTGCTATTTTTTTAAAAAATATAATTTGCATAAAATGTAGGGTCAAATTGATCAAAGTATTGACTCACCTAGATTATAGGTAAGAGAGTCTTGGTAGTCTTGTGCTTGATCAAATTGAAGATCTCCTACTTCTTCGAACTCTACGCGGGCGAACGTACCAAAAAAAAGCAAACAAGCAAAGAGAACAAATAACTGCCAAAGAAATAATAAATAAACTCCAAATTAAACAAGATCTTCAATTTAGACAAATTTAGAAATAAATTTCATACTTTTTAGAGTTATAACGAAGGAGAACGGAGCTCCCGAAGTTTGGTTTTGAAATAATTCGGGGAAAAAGAGAGAAAATATCTCTCTGACATCCGAGACCCACTGAACAGTGGCATGGTCCATATGCACAGTGCATAGACCGGAGGTCAACATGCACTGTGCATGTGGTCCACGGATCAATTGGATTTTCTGTGCCATAGGGCCCACTGTCAGCCGAAGCGGGAAAAATCGGGAATTAAAAGCTGGCACTATTCCTTGGGACAACGCGGCAGTGAATCAGAGTGGCAGTAAAATGTCATTTACTTGGTTTAAATGATGCTTAGCGATAGTGATTCAGGGGAGTAATGACGCTATTATGCGTGTCGGATGTCCCAACAAACCGAAGGGCTAGGGCACCCGAGCTGGCTCAGCTCGTCTCGTCGTCGGCGGAGGCGTCCAAGGCGGCGGTGTCTAAGGCCTCAAATGGAGTGCTCTCGGTGAGGCGGAGTTGATGACGGTGGTGGCGCGACCGGAAGATCACCGGAGCGACGGCGCGGCGGCAAAAGCCGAATGAGGAACTCCAGCTATTCTTAACCAAAGATGGTGGGAGCATGAGGTGGGAGGGGGCTCAAGGAACTCACCAAGCCAAGGAGGAGTGCCAAAGATCAACGGTGGAAGGAGAACGGCAGCGAGGAGCGGTTCGGCCGGAGGCATGGAAGAACTCCAAATTCGGTCGAGCCTGAAGATCAAAAGCGAAATTAAGTGGGGGGAACGCTTCCAAGAACCCTAGAACATGATGTGACGTAGAGAGGAGGGGAGCTTCACTGAAATGGTGGAAGGCCAAAGGGAGTGCGACGGCTGACAATGGGAGCTCGGGCGATTTCTTCGGTGGAGCTTACCATGGGCGAGGGGGCGAAGTGGGGGAGAGCAAAGGGGTGGTCCAAGGGTCTTATAGACGGCGATGGAGGATGGGGGAGGGAGAGCCATTGGAGGCTTGGAGGCGCACGGTCCCGAGGGGTGGCATGGGCGCTCTAGTGCGCTTGACGCAGGTGAGAGCGAGCAGGTGGAGTGGCGCAGGCGACGGGATGGGGCAGAGGTGTTGGCATCAGGGCAAAGACCGGGAGGGCCAGGAGTAGGTGTGGCGCAGCATGAGCTCTGGTGCAGGCACGGTGATGCGGGCACGTGTGCGCAACACAACACGCAGAGCAGGCGTGGACCGGGCGCTAAGGCGCTGGCGTGGTGGTGACAGAGGTGGGGATGGGACCAGACGAGGGTGGCACCAGAGTCCACGGGCAGGTGGGGGGCAGGTGCAGCACACGAGAGCGACAGAGAGCCAAGGGGGTAGCGTGCGCGGCACAAGCATGGCCAGAGCGCACAGGTGCACATCCAGAGCATGACCTAGCGCTTGGGGGTGATGGGGTAGCAAGGGAGGTTGATGGGCTGGCCAACTAGGCCAAGAAAGGGAGGGTAGGCTGGAGGAGATGGGCCAAGCCCAAAGGAGAGTAGAAGTGGGCTGAGTCCAAGGAGAGGATTTGAAACTAAGATTCGAATGGAGGTTTTGAATTTGGAACTGAAGTTTTGAAATGAGGTAGAAGGCTAGAGAATTTTGCAACTACACAAAGTTTTGAAATAGAGTTTTGAAACCAAATGTCAAACAGAGAATTACCATTCAGAGTCCGAAAACGGATTGTTACACGGTCTGACCGGCCAGGGGTGGCGGTTAGACTGGTCATGGCTAGCGACGAAAGGTTTCGAGGATTGCGTACAGAACACTTGTGTCTGAGTGTTTGAGGGTGTGTTTGCACTAGGTGTTATTAAAAATGGAGACTAAACACGAAACTAAATTGAGTTTTGCCGAAAATTCTAGAGATGGTGTTTTCTAGATTTTGTAAGCGGTCTGACTGGCTGTTGGTTGGCGGTCAGACTAGCCAGGGTGGCGGTCAGATCGGATAGGGTATGATCATACACACACAGTCAATACTACACAAAGGTTATCACAAACGGTTCTAAACTGTCATCACAGATGGTTTCTAAACCGTCTGATTTTATGTGTCTGTGATGACACAAGGTCATCATAGATGGTTTTTTAACCGTCTATAAAAAAAACTATCACAGATGGTTCTGAATAAGAACCATCTTTGATAGCAATTATCACAGACGGTTCTTGTTCAGAACCGTTTATGATAGCCTATTTTTATAGACAGTTTTAAACAAGAACTGCCTGTGATAGTAATTATCACAGACGGTTCTTGTTCAGAATCGTTTGTGATAGTTTTTTCTATTGCAAAAAAAAATTCGGATTGTGAGCCAAACCAATCAATTGCTAGACAGTAGTTTTCATATGCAACCTCTAGAAAGACAACTAAAATCCAATTAAAATTATGATGGCAAACACATTAAAGGAAAGGGAAACCAAAAGGTTTCACAACGTCCCCTCCGAATGAAAAAAAAGAATAAAGTTACAAAGTTAAACTAGCTAGAAACCATTTGTGCCTCCAAGCTCCTGAAAAACTCATCGGCTTCTTGGATTGGTCTTGTGAGCTCTTCTTTGTAAGTCACTAGCATATCACCAGCTATTCTTGTATGTTGTCCAAGTTCGACTCAAGCTCGTCGGTAAGGAAGGAGAGACGACTGAAAACCTCTAGCAGCGCTCTGACCTTAGGTAACACAAAATTAAGATGATTTTTGTACAACAAAAAGCCAACAATTGTGTATGTTTTTGGATGTACACGTACCTTCCGGTAGTCTACCTCCTATGGTAGACAAGGAGCTCCTCCGCATCCCTCCTCCTTACTCTCCGATTTTACCATGGCTTGGAATTTTCCTTCCTTACTTTGCGATTTTACCATGGCTTGGAATTTTCCTAGGTAAGAAAAATCACAGAGTAAGGAAAAATCCAAGTCACGAATTCTTTACGATTTTAATGCACTGCGATTTTACCATGGCTTGATGAGATATTGTCTTGGAACGGTTCAGATAAGAACCGTCGCTTTTAATGATACTTCGTGACGGATCTTAATACGAACCGTGATACTTCATGACGGTGTCTGACGAATGCTCGATGACATATCACAGATGGTTCATGTCTATGATACTTCACAGATGGTTCTTAATATGAACCATCTATGATATTAGCTCATCACAAATGGTTCTTAGCGTATCTAGTAATAGAGACGATCACGCTGGTAAAACCATCTGTGATTACCATTAACATTGACAGTTTTGGAAAGCTGTCTGTGATGAGACGTCCAGAATAGCCCCTTTTGTAGTAGTGAGTGGGCTGTGGTGATTTCACGGATTTCGCCAAAGTCGTGAGTTTTAGTACATAGGTGGTTGCATGATGCATGTTTTGGCCAACATAGATTAAGTTGCGAGAAACTTATGCCCGGAATCGATTGCTTGGTCTATTGTAGTGTAGGGACGATTGGGGTCAACTACAGTCAACGGTGGGGATGATCAGGACTAGACTAGGAGAGCTGAGGTCCAGAACAATCGAAGATACCAGGTAAAGTAGTTGGACTCAAACATGATGCAAGATAGACAAAAATAATCGAACGGGAAGTTCAGTGCAACAGGTTGCATCAAGTAGCTTTTAGGGCCGGCGTAAGTGCCGTGGTGGTTCTGGTAGGAGCCAAATGAGAGAGACTTGCCAGCATGTGGAAAACCTTTGATGAACCTACGTACATGTGACGAAACATGGAATTGCTTCACGTTAATTGGACTCGGTCATGGAGAAGGATCGAGAAAGGTATTTTGGTATCTTCGTCAAAATATTAGGTGTGTGACCTTGGAGAAACCATAGCGCAAGGCGGCCCAAAGGAGAGGCGGTTTAGGTTAAGAGAAGAAGAAGATCACGAAGAGATGGATTCATAAGACCTGAATCATTATCCTCTTTGAGAAGCGTGCGTGAATGTAGATCTGTTTATGTGTAGGTTTAACAGCGCCCGATAAGATTTTCTCTCTAGACCTAGCCTCCACTATATAAAGGTTGGTGTATAATTTGTCCAACTAAGCCTTGGAAACACTAATTTCATATTCAGGGAAAGTGCAGGAAATATGGAAGGCTAGGTTTTGAGAGAGATGGATTGAGAAATTATGTGCTTAAGTGTGGGCTTTTGTCCTCCATGGTGGAGGGGCTGTAAACCCACAATCACTCTAATCAATCCAATCAAGATTGCCCCAAGATAAGTTCTATCTTGTTCTTATTCTCTCTTTGATGATTTTGGGGGTTTTTGTGTTCCAAAGGTTTTGGTCGGGTCTTTTGCTGTGATCTAGGACTTGTGGGATCTAATCTAAGGTCATCTTGACCATCTTCCACCCACAAGCAAATTTTTGGCACAAGTTTTGATTTTCCTTGGTGTTTAGCCTTGGTGACCTCTATCAAGAAATTCGTAGAATCTTGGCTTCCATCATCTTGACCGTCAATTGGAATAGATTCCTAACCTTTTGATGAACTATATGTCTGAAATCTTAGGGGATTTGGATCTGGATCAAAAGTTGGGTCGTTAGGATTTGGATCTCTAGATCAAAAGTTGGATCGTTTTGTCGATCCTTTAGGCTGCTATTCTACAGCCGGTGGTCAGACCTGCCGTGAGGCTTTGAGTTCGGGGTTTTCCGGTTTTAACATAAGATTTTCACTGTGATGTTGTGTATTCGATCTTTGTAGCTTTTATAGCTATTACCACAGGAGGTGAAAAAAATGTAGCTCCTATTCGCCCCATCTAATCACAAATTCGGTCCAACAGTTAGAACTGTCCAAGTTGATAAATAAGTTTGCGGAGGAAGTAGTAAATCCATTGCTTAACCAGGTCCCGATCGAAAAGGATCGAGATGTCGAAGGACAGGGACTAGTGCACACTGCGTGACATCACCCCACGTAGCCATCCATCCCCTCCTTTAAAAAGCTCTCAACCCTGAAACAGCCACAAATTCAGCTCCTCCTATCACCTCCAGATAAAGCCAATTCCTCCCTCCTCTCGTCTCCCCCACCGCTACACCACACGCACACCCCAAAACCTTACTAGCTAGCTTGCTTGCACCGAGCTAGCACGTGCATGCAGTGCATGGCCCAGGAGGGCTCCGAGGCCTCCGTCGCGAGCTCGCCGCCGTCCTCGTCCTCTGCGGCGGCGGCCTCCTGGTGGCGCGACATGCACCCGTATGGATCAGCCGCCACCTGGCCGCCCCCGCCCGCAGCACCACGGTGGCCCCCGCTCGCGCCGGCGGCTCACCACCACCACCACCACCGGACGTCCTCCCCCGGCGCTGAGGACGACCTCTCGGCCTCCAACGCCACCATGACCTCCTTCACCAACACCTCCACCAACCACTCCGGCCGCAGCATGGACTCCTCCGGCGAGGCGGCCGCCGCCGCCGAGAGCCACCTCTGGAACCAAGTCTTCATGTGAGTACATACATGCATATATGCATGTACAAATAGCTTTCATAAACACATGCAGCATATATGTCATGATCAACACTAGCTACAACATTACATACATGTATGTATGTATGTTTGCATATTCGGAGGCGCGTGAAAAGATGGCATGCGTCCAAAGCGACCTCGCTTGCCTAGATTCTAATTCAACGAATACATATCGTGCATGTCCAGTGATAGTCGATGTCTAATCCTGCTTAATTCTCAGAGCTAGATAGACTCGAGAACAATTAAAAATGGAACAAGAATATGTACTGCAAGTATATATGAATGAATATATGATAGCTTCTAGTGTTAGAGAGTTAGTGGCAGGGGAAATAAAGCACAAGGAGAGGAACTAGAGCAAAGCAAAGCAAAGGATGAAAGGAGCTTTTCAAACAGTATTGTGATATAGGGAAGGGTTACATGTGTATGTAGGCACCTATTGTGATTCTTTGGCTGCAAGGTTCTTGCTTTCTTTGTAGCTAGATATAGGTTCTTGCAAACTTAATTAATTTTAAGTAGACTTGCAAGTAAGTCTTCCGGAATTGGAATAAGCATAAGTAAGATTGTTATAGATTGCTTGCTTGGAATAAGATTTGGTTTCTTCTTTATAGAATCAAATTAATGTTCCATGGTTTGTGACATATGTGCAGGTATAGTTCCTAGCCTTTGGTAGAAGCCAGCTAGATAGCAATGCCAAATTAACTAGCTAGGCTAGTAGTGCTACTTAATTAAGTGGAGAATCAACTAAGATCTGTTTGGTACGGATCACCAAAAAGTGGAACCATATCAAGCATCCATGTCCCCTTGCTTGCAATAAGTACTTTAATCCAATTCCCAAAGATGATCTCTCTTTACATTCTCCGCATGTACTATTACATCTCAAAGAGCTAGACTTTCCACACTTTAATTGATTGCCTAATGATAGATGAATTATCAAGAACTTCATAATGCTAAACCAACTTAATTATCATGCAAGAATGTAGTACAAGTCTTGTTCATCTTTTACCTCTCTTGGAGATTACTTCAGGGGCGCCGGCGGAGTGGTCGGGAGGAGCATGCAGGCGGTGCACGACGCCCACGACGACAGCGAGAACTTCCTTGAGCTGCTCAACTCGAGGACGCTCGCGCCGGAGCTCTTCGCCGAGCCGCCGGCCTGCGACTACCTCAAGAAGATGGAGTACGGTAGCAGCCACGGCGGCGGCGGCAGCGCATGGCCGGACCACCAGTTCACCGTCGCTACGATGGAGAAGCACCTGAGCTCCGCGGGCGCCGCGGGCTACGGCAGCGCGCTCGCGCACCACCACGCCGCGGCGGCCTCGCCGGAGCGGCTCACGGCCAACCTGTCGGACCTGGTGAGCAACTGGTCCATCGCGCCGCCCAACCCGTGCCTCGGCAACGCCCACCACCACCGCGTCGGCGCCGCGCCATGCGATAACGCCGCGGTGGCCGCTATGGACCACGGCTCCAAGGCCGGGTTCCTGGACTCCGGCGGCAACGTCAAGCACGAGATGGCCGGCGGCCATGGCGCGACGATGCTAGAAGCAGCCGGGAGCAGCAGCACCAGCAGCCAAGATTTCCTTAGGCCCATAGGGCTAGGGTACAGCTCCATGCTAGGTCTGAGCAGCAGGATGTACGGCGCAGGCGCCGGCGGTGCCGCCATGGACGTGCCGTGGGGGAGCAATGCAGGCGCGGCGAGGAGCCTGTCGGACTTGATATCGTTCGGCGGGGCGCTGGGCAAGCCGGCGCCGGCCGCCGCGCCGGCGAAGACGTCGGCGGAGTACAAGAAGCAAGGGCAGGAGATATCATCGCCGGTACGTATATATATATAAGTTGAGCTAGCTAGCTATAGCTAGAGTGATTTGCCTGTCGCCGGTGAAGTGAACACCGATGGGTGTGTTGTTTTGTACGTAGGTGAAGACGAGCAGCGGCGGCGGCGGTAAGGCGGCGAGCGAGGGGAAGAAAAAGAGATCGGAGGAGCAGCAGGGGTCGGAGGGGAACTCGAAGAAATCCAAGAACGAGGCCTCCTCGCCCACGTCGTCTCTCAAAGTATGCACATGCCCCCTGCATGCAAGTCTCTTGTAGATTCTAATGAATTTCTCAATCATCTCTCTGTTAGTTTGCTAGAATAGGATCTCAATCATCTCTCTGTTATTTTGCTTCAGAAATTGTGCATTTTTTTTGAGCATCGAGCCATTAACATTTCTTTGACCAACTAAGCTTCAGCTTATACTGCTACCGTAATTATGCCAGGGAAATGCAAGTGTAGGTGTAGAATCAGTAAGCTTGTGAATTATCAGCTCATGAGTCATGATACCATGCTACAACTCCATGAAAAATAAATGTGTAGTCAAGTCTCCTCATAGTGTGTCTCTCATGCCTTATCCTTCAAGCACAAGCAGCAGTGCTTAGGCTTCATTTGGCACTGTAACGATTTTTTAAAACACTTTGGTTTTAGCTATCTTTTAATACACTAACTAACTAAATTACAAGCCGCTATTTTAGAGTCAAAACAGACTATTTTACTAGAATTGTTAAATAATTTATTAACTAACCAGATTACACAACACACCGTGCAACACATTACAGCAACGACAAACGACTAGCCCATACTGTTAGAGAATACACGTGTAGATATGTATAAGATATACTTAAGAACAATATTATGTACTTAAGAATCCATTCTTGATCTGCACAACAAGCTTCGATTGCCATTTTTCATGGAGATTATTGTCTTAACAACTTGGGCCATTTGGATAACACGAAATAGTATGATCTTCAAGCACATAGAACCAACTTTTCAAGAATGGAAAATGACCTTTCATCATGAATTTGCATGGGTTATCCTTAGAGCAAGACAAAGTACAAACCAAACATTAGTGATTGGTATAGTAGTTTAAATTAATTGCAAGGGCTTGTTGTACATATTTTTTTGTTTCTTTTTTATTATCATATATATACAAATATATACAGTATGATGCTTTCCTACTGTTTTCGTTCAAAAAATATTATTTACATAGTTACAAAATAGGTTCTGGAGATGCTGATGTTGCTTGGTTTTTTTTTAAAAAAAAATTGAGTTCTGCTGATTTTTGCTTGGTTTAACAGACGCAGGTGCCAAAAGTAAAGTTAGGAGATAAGATCACTGCACTCCAACAGATAGTTTCACCATTTGGGAAGGTACGTTCAAACATGTATATATGTTCGACTGTTTTATGGTTGTTTTCGTGTATAAAATACTGTGTAATTATTTATGCAAATTATCTAGAAATTGGCATAATTAACCCTAGATCGATACAGTAAGTTAAAAGGGAGAGGGGGAATCGGGCTTATAATCATATAAACTTTGAAAAGAAGAAAAAGGAAAAGGAGAAGGGGGATTTGATCATATGCCACTACCAAAGATTGGTAATTGATTATTTGCCACTTATGTGTGGATGACATGTGGCCTCGGGGCCAGATGTCATCCACACATGCAGTGGCAAATCATCAAATCCACTCTTTTGGAGTGGCAAATAATCAATTTTCAATGACAAAATAATTGAACAAAACCAAAATGGAAAAATAAATAAATAAACACCCCCATAAGTTACCTACCAATTTGCCCCTATATCTAGTTATCGTTTACTTTGCCCCCTGTAAGTAAAGTTTGTGTGTAAATAACCCCCTAGGTCAAATGTTAGCACTATTTCTCGTGGTTTTTATTATTTTTTATACTTGTTTCGGTGGTGTCAATACTTGTTTCAATGATGATAATACTTGTTTTAATTATTTCGATATTTTGGTACTTGTAATACACCATTTTATTACTAATGTTTTAATGCTGAAATTGTGTTTTACAATTACCGAAATCACTCAAATCATTAAAGCAAGTATTGATATCACTTAAATAAGTATTAAAATCATTCAAACAAGTGCCAAAGATAATTAAAAGCGAGAGAAAATAGTGTGAACATGCGACCTAGAGGGCATTTGCAAATCAACTTTACTTATGGGGGCAAACTAAACGAAAATGAGATAAGGGGGGCAAATTGAAAAGGCCGGTAACTTATGAGGGTGTTTATGGATTTTCCCAAATAAAAAATTACTCCTTATGAATTCCTCTTTATTTTTGTTTAATTAGTTTTCATCCATTGAGTAAGAACTTGAAACACTATGCAGAAATTGTTAGCTCAAATATGGATCACATCAATATTGCAGGAATCTTTTATATCCTTGCGAAATCCATTTTGTTTCGGTTTAAAGTGCAGTTCTTAGCGGATATTTATTATACATAGGTACATATATATTACATGTTGATTGATATTGTTTCATTTATGCATGTTTCAGACCGATACAGCATCAGTTCTATATGAGGCGATAAATTACATCAAGTGGTTGCATGAACAAGTGCAGGTAGCTTACTAAACATTTTTTCCACTAATAATTTATTCTCAAATACAATATATCGATCGATTTATAATAAAAAATTTAAAATCATCGATTTATGATAACTTGGTAAAGAAGGTTCCATATATATTTTGTTTTTCAATCTTGTAACTAGAAATTATAGCTGCTACGGAAATAATTTGGATTAGCCTTGATTAGTATCGATATCTTGTGTTTCCCTTTGTAAAAGCACACACTTAATTTGGATTGTACCCAACTTTTTTTTGGTTGATAGAAGGGGAAGACCCCGATTTCAACTAAAGAAACCATCTACTTGGTGGGCACACACACGTATCAAACGCGGGTGGGTTGAGTGCACTGTGGCAACTCACGCCAACTGAGCTAGGCTCAACTCCCCTAATTAATGAAAGCTTTTGGCTTCCCTAAAAAACACTCGATGCTAAAAGATTTCAATGAACATGAGAAAAAGAATGTGGAAGCTTTCTGTCATTGGCACATTTCGATAATGGAGAACTTTTCTCAATCTTTTTCTGACTTTGTGTAATATAATAATTGCAATTATGATTTGTCAGAAAGGGTGTTTTGAAAAAGGCCATAATATTTCGGGGGGGAAGCCACTCCTTAAGATTAGAGGAACGATGGGATGCAACCAATTATCGATAGACACGTGTCGTGCCAGCAAAGCCTAGCTCGACTCGTAGCTCTCTTGGAGGGCCCCAGCGTAGCCTTCCTTTGTTCGTATTTTTCACAACATGAGTGTTACTAGTGCTGCTGCTTTTGTGTAATGGAATGCATGGTCATGGCCCCGTTACAACCCCTCTCCCTTTTGCAGTTTGGCTCATTCAGTTCATAATTTGCAGCATGGAAAACTTTCTCCAAATCTATTCGAGGAACCTACTTTAGTTTGTTTAATCTGACTCCTTAATTGTTTCTTGTTTAATTGTTGCAGCTGCTGAGTGATCCATACATGAAGTCAAGTAGTAGCAAGGTAATTAAACTACAAAACCTACATATATACCTCTGCTCAAAGTATATATGAAACTTGTCAGGTGAAAACTCAACTGAACTAAAGTGGATATATATACGCAATCGTCTAACCAAAGGCGTTCAATTAGCACGGGGCCATTATCATCAGCCACATATATAATACTAGCTAGCAACGTATACTGCACCCCAACTTCCAAGGTTCGAAGCTAGCGAGGCGTGCTTCGTTCTCACACTAATCGAACAGCTCCATCGCAATCTTTTTAGTACACGCAAAAGCTTTGTGCGTTACATCATTAAAAAAAAAAAGTAGTTAAAAAAGTCGAAAGGAATACAACAACTAGAAACAGTAAAGGAATACAACGACTAGAAACAGTACTCAAACAGGCTCGAATCGGGATCTAGCAAAAGGAACTTTCAATTGATCAAGTGATACGCCACCATTATCGACACATAATTAAACTCTGATAGATCTAACAAGAGGTTTGCCTTAATTTTTGTCAGGATTACCACGCATGGGGAGGGTTGGATAGGAAGGAGAAGGCAGACGCAGAGGTTGACCTGACAAGTAGAGGGCTGTGCTTGGTGCCAGTCTCCTGCACGCCTCAAGTGTACAGGGATAACAACGGCCCGGATTACTGGACGCCACCATATAGAAGCTGCTTATACCGGTGAATGATGGATTTATTATTATTTGATTAATTATTTACTGCGTGGTGAATAATTTGTGGTGAACATATGATTAGAAAAAGACGATCGATCATAACCTCGAAGTTTAGAGTTCTATTTGTGTACGGCCACAAATTAATTAAGATCCCAATGTATCTCTGGTTTGTCAGCCAGATGGTTCGCGCCGATGCGAGTGAAGGTAATGTACATGATCAGCGTTGCGTTATTAATTACTGTATTAATTCTTTTTACTCCAAAGCTATGTGATCAATTCAATTGAGATGATGGTTCCATTGGCTAGCTTCTGATATTCTTATTTTGTTCCACTAGGTGTTCGCTCCGGTCACAAATACATGTTATTTTAGATATTGATACGGTCTCCAAAATGCAACTTTGACCACTAATTTCTATTGTAATATAGTTATAACACCTAATAAAATTGTAATATTATGAAAATACTTTTTGAGATAAATCTATACATATATATATGTATCAAATCTAAATATTTAAAAAGATGTTGATAGCCAAAATTTCAAAAGCTTAAATACACGTATACCAAAACGACATGTATTTGTGACCGGAGGGAGTAAATGTATACATGATACAAGCAGATAGATTTCTGATCCCTCAATTATTTCTCGTGTGGCGTTAGACTGCTCCCAATGCTCCACCTTGGCTAGTATCTTAAGCCTGCCATATAGGCAAAATAATGATGTGGCACCATAGTTAATAAAGAGAGAGGGTACTCTAGTATCTAATCTGGATACCGGTTCGGTCTCGAAATCCAACGCAAAAATACTAGTAATTAAATGAAACAGCCTAAGATATCATAAGAAACCATAGTTAAAGATCATGCATGTAATTAAATGAAACAGTCTAAGATACTACACTATAAGAAACCATGCATTGAGAAGATAGTATCCTAACACTCCTCATGTACTAAGAAACTGTACTAAGATACTGCCCATTGGGAGCAGCCTTAGATGTGATGCACCACTTTCGGATATTTATTTGCCCCTCTTTTAGACAATATCTATAGTGAGTGAAGTGAAAGAGAGCAAAATTTTCATTCACGGGGGAGTAGCTACATTAGAGCATCTACAATAGTTTGTTTCTTAGTTTGTTACTAAGAGGAGAGAGAGTATTCAATCTAATAAAAAAATAAGTCTTCTAATGGATTGTTTCTTGAGCTTGTGTTTAAGACTTTAATTGCTACAAGTGTGCATGATTCTTGATGATCAATAATGAAGTACAACTTTGTGGCCTACATGTTTTAGCTCATTTATCATATTAATAATAAAGTCGGACTGCACAAATGATCGGGTGGATATTTTGCTTTAAGATAGTGGGATCCACAAATTAAAAACGCGTTTTTAGGTAACAAGTAAGTCTCCAATAGAGTATTTGGTTATTTTTGTGTCTTGGTATTAATAATTTGATGGTTTCTTCATCTAGAAACAACCTCACCTTCTCTCATCACCTTCTTTCCTCCACATTACTTAAATGCTGATATGGCAACCCCTTAGTAACAGCTGACGTGGACTGTTGTAGATGCTCTTACAACATGTTATACATTGTTCCGATACCTAGTAAAATTTCATGGACCACTGAACCCTGGTTGAGTCATGGTATTCATGTAGCCCTTTACCTTCAGAAAACTTGTAAGCACTCATGTGTAAAATGTCATATATATTCATTAAAAGCATATTCATTAAAAGCAGAAAACTCGGCAACAATAATTATGCTAAAAAATTAATTTGGTACATATAGCACATAAAATCTTAACAGGGATGTGGAACAAAGAAAGCATCAGTTGCTGCTTGTAATCTCACTTCTGCCCATCTTTCTGGCCAGTAAAGCTCAACTGGTCTGTCGGATCTAAAACTGGATCATCTGTGGAAACACTGTGCTATTCCCTGGATCAGTAAATAGCATGTACAGATACATCACTGGATCAATTCATACAAGTCATAAGACCAAACCATTCAATATATTACAGACATCAGAGTGACATAGACCGCGTCGAGTCAAGTTTTTACATAAAGGCCGAACAGGTCAAACGATTACATTACAAAAGAGCAGCGGAACTCGTAGGTTTCAACCACATGGCCGAGAGATACAGTGGAAGCAAAAGAGGGAGGTAGAGCACAACTCTCCACAAGCAGCGACTGGGGCAGCTCGTGTACGACTAGTATTAACCAGGGACCTAGACAATACCGGCCGTACGCAAGTGCCGACAAGCCAGCTAGACTGAGACAAGGCCAAGACTACTTGAAACTAGACTACTCTTCATCGCCCCCTTGTCTAGCGACTTCGGGGTCTTATTAGTAGTCGTAGTCTCCTTGATCCGCCGGATCTGAAGGGTTGGGGGAAAGAGCGAGAATGAGCACAACTTCCGTGCTCGCGAGCCAACACATAGAATGCAGTATTATACATGTATGGTTTAATAATGGAGGCTCGGGTTCTTTTATTTGCCCAAGCAATGTTTTCAATATCATAAATAGAAAGCCCTATCACTTAGCATTTTATCCAAATTGCATTCTATTAAAGAGAGTAGTTGTGCAATAAGTAAATAACAGCAAAACCTACCTTCACCTATGCTTATTTTGATTGTGGTTACATCCGCCACTTAACAAACACTGGGTACGACCACCCAGGAACAACACCAGGTACGGGTTACATCCGCCCGACCAGTTTTCAACCCACCCACAAAGGTTTTTGAAAAAGAACTAACTCTAATAAAGTTCTCATATGTGCCTTTGACCGTAGGCACGGCTGTTTAAACAGTTTACACTCTGCAGAGGTTGTACACTTTACCCACAAGAGACAATCAACTCGTTGCCCTACACGATTCCGTAGTCGTGCAGTTGAGAGAACACTACAATAACTTTTCGAATTATCTCACCCCCTTCTGTCATCTCACCCATATGGGGTTACGCCCATATGTTGTGCGGGATGTTCACCACAATGACTAGCGCAGCTGGCCCCGCCACAATGACTAGCGCAGCTAGCACCTTCACCGTACCACGGTGTCCCTTTCAAGCCGGAACGCATCCGCCACTTGTACCGCCCCAATCCTCTCCAACGAGATGACTTTCAGAGTTTGATAACTTTACTAAGCCAAGTTGCACTTTGCAGACTTGTGGTTGCACATGTTTTACAAGGGAGGCCAACACCGGATTAAGTCCTTAAGGTCATTTGGACGGTTCAAACCACATACCCACCATTCTCGTTCTACATTCGCACTCACCATCATACCATCCGCCCAGATATGGTGTCAGAAGTTTAGGGTTTTGAGGATAAAACCAATTTATCACAAATACTGCAGTCATGTACCTCCCACGACTGCTCCAAAATAATTTCATGATTTTAAGGGATGATGATCAAGACACTTGGTGCCCCTGGTACTTAAGCAAGACTAGTATGTCGCTTAAGTACGACCTATAACTAGTAAAGTTACCACATAATTACTAGAGTGATATGGAGTAATGGATTCAAATATCAAAGGATGGTATAATACGTAATTAACCATCAAATGAGTATTTAACTACCTTAAGAGTTAACATACATTTTCTTAAAGAATTAAAGCATGCAGTTTGGTAATTCCAATGAATATAAATTATAGAAAATACAGGCGCACTATGATTAAAGTATTTGACTTGCCTTGGTTAAAGGCAGGAGAGTCTTGGAGGTCTTGTGCTTGATCGAAGTGGAGGTCTCCTGCTTCTTCGAATTCTATTGCACGAGCGTACCGGAAAGATGAACAAACAAGTAGAGAGAACAAATAAATACACAAGAAATAACAAATAAACTCAAAATTAAATAAGACCAAAGCTAAAAGCAAGATCTAGAATTTAGACAAAACTAGAAACAAGAAACAACGTAATCGGAGTTATAACGGAGGAGAACGAGTCCTCGAAGCTCTGGTTTTGAGTACTGCTCAACCGACTACACGTGGTCGGAAGGGGGAGGTTTCGACTACTGGTCGGGAGGAGGTTCAACCACTACTCGACGTGGTCACAGGAAGGATACAACTACTCAACATAGTTGTAGGGAGGATACGACTACTCAACGTGGTCGTAGGAAAGGTTCAAGAGGGATACGACTACACAACGTGGTCGTAGGGAGGATATGACTACTCAACGTGGTCGTAGGAAGAATACGACTACACCACGTGGTTGTAGGGAGGAAGGGTTCGACTACGCTAGTGGTCGGAAGAGAGGAAGGTTTTGACTACTCAACAGCAGTCGAAAGAACAAGAAAGACTTGACTACTTAACACGGTCGAAAGAACAAAGAAAGAGAATGGGGCAGGAAGTTGGTTGAAAGGAAAAAGAGAGACCAGGGTATGGGGAACTCACCAGGATCGAGAGAGAGGCCAGAGGGGGGGGTTGGCGGACGGCGCGAGGAAGCTCGCAACCGAGGGCGAAGGAGGTCGGCGGTGAAGGGGACAGTTAGGACGAGAAGAGGAAGGGAAGGCGGCGGCTCTGCGAAACACAACCGAACCAGAGTGAGGGGCTGCACTGGTGCGGCAAGGCCGAGAGGAGGTGCTCAGCGGCTCGACTCGAGCTCGAGCTTCGGGCAAACCACAGCAATAAGAGCGAGTGGAAGAGAGTTGAGTGTGGAAAGGAGATGAAGAAGGTTGCTCAGGCCCTTTTATAGCCTGGAGGAGAGGAGGGGAGAGCCGCTGAGAGGCTAGCTAAAGGTGCTCCTTCTCGAGGGCGGCAGGTGAGAGCATGAGGCAGGTACGAAGCGATGGAATAGAGCAGGGTGCGGGCATGTGCAGAAAGTTGCTCGGTTGATACGGGGCGGGAGCGCTGGCGTTGGCGGTCAAGGGCAGGTAGGCAACGGGACTCCGGGTGCGGATACGCATGGTGGGCGTGCGAGCGCAACACCACGGCGATAGGACAGGCAAATGCAGCAGGAAGGGGCGCAGGTAGGCGCACGGGGGTGCGGCAGGTAGGTACGCACATGCAAGGGCGGCACAGTACTGACCCCGGGAAAAGAAATGGGTCGGGCCCAAGGAGGGGTTGAATTAAGCCCAAGGGGCTGGTCCAATCCAAAGGCTGGGCAACGACGAGAAGATAGTCGACAACGAGGTGGTAGTCGATGGAAACTTTCGACCACCCGATCGAAAGGAAAAAAAATAAGGGGCAGGGGGAGAGGATTCAGAAAGAAGCCGAAATTCAAGATGAAACTCGAAACCCAAATTTTGAAATGAGGCAGAAACTAGAGAATTTTATAAATACACACTAATTTGAAATAGGTTTTGAAAACCAAGAAGACAAACAGAGGATACTAAACGACATCCGAAACGGGATGTTACATACTGGTCATAGGCTCAACCAATTTGCACATAACACAATCAAACAAGCCATCAGAGAAGTCTCCACTTCTTCCGTGGATAAAAGCAAAAAATACAATCTAAAGAGGTTGAAGAAAGCAGCACCAACTCAGCCTTTATGTAACACCCCAGCCCCACACGAGCCTGGAATGCTACTAAACTAACACTATAACATTTTAACATTGATACAATTCTCTAAAATGCATGTAACCTCCTTTGTTTAGTTACTAAACCGAAGGTCCCAACATTTAAATATAATATAGTTAAATAATCCAACATCCAAAGATAATCAAGAGATAACCAAAACTATGCTAATCATCACTATATCATCCATAGCATGCTAAACAACTAAAGCATAAACAAAAGGACATCCATAATCCTCTAATCAACTCATACAAACCATTCCAAGCATAGGAGTAATCATAAGGAATTTTTAAGCAAATTACTCAACTACTAAATTATCATTCTATCACCCAAATGTGAGTAGTTCAAGCTATTGTGCAACCACTTTTAATCCCTCCCATGCATGTCGTTCTTGGAAAGGGGTACCTAAAAACACAACAACAAAGAAGAGTGAGTCCAAAGACTCAAGAAGTACAATAAATAGCAACAATAACATAAACAATCAGTAATCATCAACCTCCATATATAATCTCAATTTATAAACATGTCATATGCTCATGCTATTCAAGATGCTCAAGTGCACTTTCTCTTTCTCTTTAACTTTTGTATTTGACCGGTAATGCAAAGTATGCAACCGTCATTGATACCCATGCCCGTGCTCGCAAGCGCAGTGGACCAATTGCCCAATACTCCGCAAGTAAAGGGACCTCAAGCCCACACTCCACAAGTGTGGGGACCTCAAGCCCGTCATATACACGACGGGACTCAACAAATACTTGGTCACCACGTGACCAAGTCCTCCATATATCAAACATGATGCATATGAACAAATTTTAATTCATCATAATCATGCATTCTCAACAACACCACTTATGAATAAACTTATTCATTCTTCTATCATTTAAGTTCATCGACATTCATAACAGTCAAGCATTCATGAATAACACTTATTTCCACAACACTAATACTTATGATCACTGACAACCATGACACTCTAGCGTACAAAATATCGCATATACTCACAATACTAGCAAACCAGATCATACACCATAATCATTTTATCAAACAAGTACTTGCAAGTATTGGGTACTTCAAAGTTGTGCATACTTGGTCCTCACAAGACCAGGCCTCAATATGCTATCAATATGCACATGCTCCAATACTATTCATCATCAAAGTACCAAAAGCAATAACGACATTCATGAATAAGGCATAGCCATACTTTGAACATTCACCATTCTTACTATGCACACTTGTTCACAGCCATACGACACTAACATGCATCAACACGCATTCATGTCCAAGCAAATCACAACCAAGGTACAAACGATGCACTTGCCTCAACCGTGCGGGAACGAAGGACGCGAAGAGGGTGCCGCCTCCGGAACCAGTCCCCCACCTACAATTAATTTGGAGAATGCTAAGACAACAGTAATGGACCAACCAAACCATAAGAGTAAACAGGAACTCGCAATAGTTCCTTTAGCGCGAACCCAACCCCAATTTCTAAATGTTGCTATGTCCCCTCTGTGGACAGTCATATTCTAAAATTCGTATCTTTTAGAACAGGAGTCCAAATGAGGTGTTCTTAGACTTCATTGAAAGGTTATCAAATTCCCCAACTAAACCTAGTTGGTGAGCCCTCCTTATTCGGCCATCTATTACCCCTAACATGCCAAATAACAGAACATCGTTTTCACGTTAGGTTCTCTGGACAGCAACTTCAAACCATCATAACTTTCAGAATACTGATCCAAATTTCACGTTCCTTAGCTTCCCTGAAAGCTACGACAATTATCTACACTTTGCATTATAGTGAGACCTCCCAGAAACTCATCTAGATATCAGTTTAGGTCCGATTACTAAAATCTGTCAGAATCACAGCAGATTTGCAGAACAGCAGCGCTACGAAATTCATAACTTTTGATCCGCTCATCCAAACGATATGATCTTGTACTCTACGAAAGGTATCGACGTTGTCTACAACTTTCTAGGAGGCGTCCAGGACAGATTCTTCTTTAACCTCATCAAAACCATCGACCAATCCTGTCTGCCCTAAACAGATCTAATACCGACATTGCCTAATTATCCAATTGCACAACTAATCGGAGGAGAATTGGGGTTACCCTTGAAGAACCTGCTGTTAAACGCGATGAGCACCACCCAGGCCACAATCTCTCACTTCCCTTTCCTCTTCTTCTTCTCCTCTTCTTATTGGCCGATCTATCTCCCAGTGATCCTCCCGCTTCCTCCTCGACACCGCAATGAGGAACACCTTCTCGGCCAGCAGCAAAGGGCTTCAATGGAGGAAGAGGTGCTGCTGGACATGGGGAGGCGCAGGGGGAAAGAGGGGGGGTGGGGCGGCCAAGGGGGAGAGGGAGGGGTGTGGCCAAGAGGGGGGAGGAGGGGCGGCTAGGGTTTTGGGTGTGGGGCGCCTTCCCCCCCTTAATTGGCCGGCCACTACATGGCCTAATGGGCCAAGGCCCAGGCCCAAGTTGCCCTAATAATGCTGCAAACCCCTTCGTTACCTATTTAATTAAGTATTTTCTATTTGATCCTTCTCCTGGATCAATATCTAAATAGTCTTTTTCTTCGAATATTTGGCTTTCTCTCAAATTCTACTCTGGAGTATTACACTTTATGCCCTTCTGAAGCACCTCTAGTCTGAAACAACCCAAAAAAAAATCATGTAACATCCCAAAATCCTAATTCTGGGATTATGTAGTATAAATGCATTAGGGAAATTACTTTGATCATTTGCATATGAAATATACCATGTTTAAATTTGGTTTTTGAATTGAAACCAAAATTTGAACTACAAACAAATGGGTGCTAAAAAGAAAATAGATGAAACAAAGTAAAAAATTTAAAGGAGAGAATTGTTTCGGGCATATTATCCTAGGAACAATTCACCAAAACTTTTATATACGAAATCTTATTTAGAAAAACAACTACAAAAGCACAAAATAGAAACTTGTATGCATTTTAGAGAAATTCATAGAAAGTATTAACCTCTAAAAAATTTATAGGAAGGAATACATTAGGTAAGAAGCCTACACAAAAATTTTCATAAAATTTCAAAGTCATTTGTCTAATGCATAAAATTGGCAAAGAAATCAGCAGAAAATCAAAAATCCTAAAACCCTAACTCTCTCTCACCCCTCGTGACTGGTGGGCCCCAGGCGCATGGACCTTCATCCACCTCGCGCCCAGGTGCACCAGCGCAGCACCGTGAGCTCTCCACCACACCGCTAATGGTTTTCCTCGCTGCATCTGGTTTCTATCCTCCCACCGACCCCTGTCGTTTTGCCATAAACCTCCGCATCCACCCCTGCCCTGACCGACCCACACCTGCCCATACATCGCCGAGAACACCGAGAGATCTGCTGCCCCTTTCCTGAGTTTTACCTTGCGTTCCTCCACCCCTCAGCCTATATAAACCTACATAGAGCTTCGTCTCACCCTTTCCAACTCAGTGCACTCACTCACTCCTCTTCTTCTCCACTGAATTGAGCTCTAAAGCTCGGAGAGCGTAAGCCCTAGAACGACCGTGTGTCGCCACCTTCGTCCCTGATGCCGTGAAGGGTTCCTCATCATTCCTCTCATGTCACTTTGTGTTCCAGAAACCCCTAAAGCATTCCCCTTACTTGATTTTGCTTTTGATCCTCAGGAGCTCCCGAATCGCTTCTTCTTTAGCTCTGGCCAGAACCGCCGCTTCAGTTGCCGTCGGAGCTACTAGGCATCCTGGGCCAATTCCGTGTACCTAAAGCGTCGCCTGGACCTCCTAGGACTTCTTCGACCATTGGACTCCGCTCTACATCACCCGAACGCCTTCTCCACACACGACTGACCTCGCCGCCTCCACTCGTCGTCAACAACTCAACTCCGACCACCTCTGAGCCTCCACGTCATTATGGTAGACTCTTAGTAGCCCCTAGTTGATATTTCACGTCTTTCCAGAGCAGTACTCGTCAGTAGAATCATAGTGAAAAGTACGGATGAAAGAATCAAACTGAGTACAAACCATCATTGCAAAGCTACGATAGATAAATGCAATAAACTGACCACGATTAGACACAGAGAAAAGCCATGTAAAACAGGGATAATCATCAATAAAAATCACATAAAATTTATGCCCGCCTTTAGAGATAATAGACGCAGGTCCCCATGCATCTGAATGAACTAAGTCAAAAACGAGAAGACAAAGAATCAATAGAATGATAAGGAAGTTATAGCTGCTTGCCCAGCTTACAACCCTAACAAAACATGGTCGTGTCAATAGTAACACGGCCAAGAACACCCTGACGAACTAATGAAGAAAGATGAGACCCATACAAGTGACGTAGACGATGATGCCATTGCACAAAAACTCCAGAGGTGGTGGCAGCAGTGGCGGTGGAAGTAGACGTAGAGGTGATAGGAGCAGTTGAAGTGGATGAAAGGTTGAGGCGGTCGAGGATGTAGATACACTGACAATCCCTACGGCGCCGGCTAGTCCCAACTATCGTCCCTGTTTGTCGGTCCTGGACAAAATAGGAGTGAGAGTCAAAACCAACCCTACAGCCGAGATCAGTAAGCTGACCCACTGAGAGAAGCTGCATGGTAAGCTAGGGAACATGAAAAACAGTTGGAACAAATAAATCAGTAGACAAAAGAGTGCCCTGACAGCTGACAGATAGAGAAGTACCGTCAGCTGTCTAAACAGAAATAGGAAAAACAGGAGATCCTACTGAAGTGAGAGATATGGAGTCCGGTGTCATGTGGAAAGAGACACCAGAATCCAAAACCCAAGAAATACCTAGAGGAGACGTCTGAGCTAGACTAGCAAAACCTACTGAGCTGTGAGAGAGCTGCTGAAGTATAGCCTGGCAAAACTGTTGAACAGAGTCACCTCGCTGAGAAGGTCCTAACATACTGGTCTATCCTCTGGTCGAGGAAGGGCCTCCCCCCTGGATCGTCCACTCCCACGCGCCATATTCCGCTTTTTTTCACACCGCACAACTCTGGTAGTCATGCCCGAAGTTCTTGCAATAATTGCACTGAACCCCGTTAGTGCAAAAACAGGAGCAGAAACACACACCTAAGGAGGAACTATAGTCAAAGCAGAAACCGTCGATGTAGTCGAAGAAAAAGGGGTAGCAAGCACAGCTGGAACAACCTATGCTACTAACCTGCGGCGAAACTCCTCAGCACGAAGCATCAAAAGGGCCTCGGTGACTATCGGTCGTGGTAAGCGACTCAGCAGTTGAGCCCTGATAGGCTCAAACTCTGGACGAAGACAGCAGATGAAGTCATAAAGGCGAAGGCGGTCATGATCCGCCTTTTGCACCTTGTGACATTCTTGGTAGAGCGAAGAAGCCAGCTCATCCAGCTGCCGTCAGAGACTGGTTAGGGCTCAGAAGAAGTCGGCAAAGGAGTCCTCTTAGCGAAGCGTCACCAACTCACACTAAAGCGAAAAGAACTGAGCATTGCTGCTCTGCTGGTAGCGCTCACGCAAGTACTCCCAGATTTGATGAGTAGAACGTAGACCAACAATATGTACCTTGATGGAGTCATCGACACTGACCACCAGCATGGCTCGAACACGGGCCTCATTAGCACACCAGCACTCAAAAGCATCTATGGCATACTGAAAAGCCTCATTAGCAGCAGCGGTAGCCTCTACCTCCTTCTTGGCGGCCTCATCATCTACAGGAGGTGTAGAAGTAGGCTGTTTGGGAGGAGGCTGGACCGACGATGGCGGCCAAGGTCGAACACCAGTGACATGTCCCCAGAGGCGGAGACCATCGAGCATGATCTCCATGAGTGAAGACCACAACCTGTAGTTCGTCCCATGAAGCATTGTTCCCGAGAATGGGGTCGTTGCTCATGGAACATAAGCCATCGTTAGACGGCATTGGATGGCATGGTGACCAAGGCAACAAAGTCTACTAGACAGCGCTGGACAGCGCGACGGTTAGATCGACGTTCTGTTTTTTTGGTTTTTTTTGGGCCGGCTAAAACAGTCTGCAACTAAAAAACGGCCTGCTCACGAAGGGGCACACGAACGCGTGTGGGAACTAGGGTTCCCCCGAGTCCTCAGCGGTGGCGACTATAGCGGCGCTCCAGCGACGGGCGACGGAGGTAGGCGGGCTCGAGCACACGGGCGGCGGAGGCGCGACACATGGCAACGCGGCCTCAGGTTGTCGCGGCTTCGGGTGCGGCAACAGCTTTGGGAGCGGCGGCGCAGCTTCGGGAGCGACGTCTTGCGGCGGTGTTCGGGCGGATGGTGTTGTTTAGATCGGGCGGGCGACAGTGTCAAAAGAGACCCGTCTGGTTCGGGCGACGACAGCATGGCCTCGGGTCATCGCGGCTTCAGGCGCGGCGCAGCATTGGGAGCGACGACTCACGGCAGCGTTCGGGCCGAACGGCGACCAAGCGGCGACGGTGTCGGGCAGCAATCGTTGGACGGTGGGGCGACGGGATGTGGCAACGGAAAGCGTAGGTTAGTGCCTTAGTTCTGATACCATATTATGAATATCGTATGTATATTTATAAGGCCCAGTGGACAATATATATAGGGAGTACAAGGGGGATATGTCATATACATATAAGGAAATACAGATAAGAATTCCTATTCTAACAAGATGATCCTCCGGATGGTGATGACTACTGGTACTAGGTCTCGGCCACGCTCAAGCGTGTCTGTGGTGTTGAAGAATCTTTTGTCTTATAATATATAAATTTTGGTCTTAGATTCTTGTGGTAGTGTAAAAGCAGGCTGTTAAGTTATACTCTCTTGTAAATTAAAGTTTGGTTTTTTTATGAATAAAACGTGAGCAGGCTTAATGTACTCATTCTTTATTGGCAGCTGAACTTCCTCGACGATTGTGGGCAATTTGATGGTCCCTTGGGTCAACACAGAGTCCACCGATATATGAAGACCTTTCAAAGAGACGAGGGCCACACAGATCTGGATTGCCAACATAAATGAAACCTTGATGTTAATCAAGTGTTCGCATATTATATTACAGGTTCAAGCTACTCGGCGATGAGGGATGATTTCACCAGCGAGCAGACTGCGTGATAGGTCAAAAGATTCCAATGCAACTACTAAGGGTGACCAAAGAAGGGAACATGTTGATGTCATGAAACCAGTGTATCACAGCGCTGGGGTCCTCTGAGCTCGAGTCAAACAATCCGTAACAATGTAAGGGAGTGATAGCCATGCAAGATCAGTCACTCAATTACTCAAGTAAATATCTGAACTATAGACTATAGAGCCCTCTGTTTATATCAACCTTTACAAACTTAGAGAGAGTGCCAAGATGGGGAGGGATATGCCCACTGAAATTCGCTGAGGGACGTCAGGATACCTCAAGTTGTTGAGCAATTAACTCCAGAACGTCTGCACCACCAGGCATTCTTTCCAAGGCCCAGGCAGTTAGGCGCTCCAAATGTTGACTAATAAGCAAGGGGGAGGTTGTCTCATCTTTCAAAGAGATTTATATCAGCATTCCTGATACTTCTCTGACACCTCTCCACCCCTAACACCCCTCATTCGACTCAGAAACATGCAGTCAATCTATTCAGCAAATAACAGTTAGCTGATTTCTCTTTGTTTGATAGTGGATTTAATTCCTTTAACTCGATTGAGGATAGAGCCCATCAAGACCCAAAGCAAACAACAAAGCAATTGGCATTAAAATTACTTGGACAGCCAACATCATCTTCTTGCGCTCAAAGAAACTAGAGTACCTATGGTTTGATCGACAATTCAGTGATAAATAGGTTCTATACTTACCTTCTTTTCTTAATTTCTTATTTTTTTACCAACCGCATGGAATTGGATTATAATTGCATTGTTGTAGGCTAAACCTTGGACGTGCTAACGATCTAGTATTTGTGCACCACAACTTACGTCTTCTTTATTTCTGCATTAGTAGGTTGAACCCTAGATGATTGCAATTTATTCATTTCTGTACTTTTTATTTTTTTATATATACACGTATCTCTGTATCGGTGTTTTTGGGGAAAAAAATGGTGTACCACGATATCAGCGTATCCCGGGTATCCCGCAACCTAGGAGCAAACAATGAACATAATAATCGGTGTCAAGGAAAAACGATACTTTTGCTGCAAAAAAAATTGCTAACCCCTTATCCGACTCTAGAGACTAACTGGCAACACATACGCTGAAACCATCACTGGCCAGAATATCACCTTTGATCCAGATAACTGCAGTTTCCATGTGGGAGCTCTCCACACTTTGCATGGAGGGCATGCCAGGCCCTTTACTGCACAGATATCAAGTTATCATGTCACACATGTTCAATGGATGACAACAGTATTGAATTGTATGAACTAACCAATTCACCTAAAAGCTTAAGCTGATAAAGAAAGACAGACAATTCACTTATACTCCAATACTTTCCTCACGTGTAGGCTCCTCAAGTCTAAGACGTGGAATACAAGTGTGCTACAATGATTATTTTTTAATTGCGCTAACTAGGTCTTGAACTGTAACATCCAAATTTGTGGTTTCGCGAGATCTTCAAAGTCCAAGAACGCAAACCCCAAAAACTTCCCAAATTGTTCAAGATTCGGTTCTTCCCCGAAAGCCCCGAGCCCTTCTTCCCCAAACCGCCCCTAACCCTAACCCTAGCCTCCGCGCCATGCCCATGCCCGCGCCCGGACCTCCACCCCCGCCGGCGCGTCAACGCCCGGCCGCGCGCCGACCGCCCCATCCCCTCGCTCGCCTCGTCGCGCGCACAAGGCCTCGCGCGCCGCGGTGACTCCCACCCGCGGATCAAGGCTTTTCCCCTCGGCCTTTAAAACCCGGGCGCTTCGCTCCTCTCTCCTCCACCCCTTCTTCCCAAGCAAGAAACCCGAGAGAAGAGGACCGAGCAAAGAAGAAGCAAGGAGGAGGGAGACGAAGTCTTACTGCCGCTGCCGCCGCTCGGTGAGCCCCGCCGCGCCACTACCGCGCTTTCCCGAGCTCTTCTTCACCGGGCGCTGTTTTCTCCGCGCGCCGCCGCCACCCTCCTCTCCTCCTCCGCGCGCCGCCGCCACCCTCCTCCCTCCTCCCCGCGCGCGCGCGCTGGCCCCTCGCCGAGTGAGACTCGAGCCGAAACCCCGCCTCCCTTCTTTTCTTCGCCACGGCCTCTGTGGTCGCACGCGCAGCATGCTGGCCGGCCCGCTTATGCTGGGCCGAGGCGAACAGTGGGCGGTGCGCGGTTTTTTTTTTATGATTTTCTTTTCCTTTTTCTTTTTAATTTAAAAGAGAGGCTTTAAAATCTCTTTTCTCCCCATTTTAACTCCAAAAATGGTGTAGTTTGTTTCTAAAATTTCTAAAATCAAGCTCTTTCTTTGGTGCTAGTTTGGTTCTTTTTGGAGTTCATTTGATGAGACTTGTTATTTATTTAATTTAATTGCTCGTCTATTTCTTTTCCGGTGCGATCGTCACAGAGAGTTCGAGAAGCCGGAGACCCCCACTTCGATCAAGCTCAAGAGTATCAAGATCATCTAGCCGTAGACCCAGGCGAGTCGACACTTTGATCATATTGAACCTACATTTTATGCAAATTATGTTCTTTTAAATATCAAATTGCATGCTTTATTTCCTTATGCAAATGTATGTTAAATACCTAAGGTAGTTAAATGCCAATTTGATGCTTAATTATTAATACACCATTCCTTGATAATTGAATTGCCATACCCCCATGTCACCCTAGTAAATATTTGGTAACTATACTAGTATAGGCTATACTTAAGCGCCATGCTAGTCTTGCTTAAGTATCGGGGTATCATCTACCCCATTCATCATCTTTTGAAATGAACATGATTTTGGGCGTCATTGGGTGTAAATGACTGGATGGTTATGATGTTGTATTTTTCCTACCTCTTAAAAACCCTAAAGAAATTGCTTGTCACATCCGGCGGATGGTATGATGGATGGTATGTTGGTGGGTGCTAATGCAGCCCAAGGAATGTTGGTTTGTGGATGGTATGTGGTATGAACCGCCTGAGATGGTCCCTAAGGACTTAATCTCGTGATGACCTCCCAATGTAAAACAAAGACGACCACATGTCTATAATGGTGTCGACTGCTAAATAATTTGTATCCGTTAGTATGAGTTGCACTGTGCAGATGACTCGCTACGCCATAAGCCTATGTGGCTATGGGTTGGGGTGTACGACTTACGGTCTATGTGAGCGTAAGTTGTGTGGCGCAAGAGGGGTCCGGGAAAGAGTTGACTGGTCTATGTGAGCGTAACTCTTCTCGTGTGAAACCTTAGCGGGTGTAACAAGTCCGGGGACACATTGTAAAGGCTTGTGACGATCTCCTTGACTCACATGTCTACTAAACATGTGTACATGCCAAGATGATTGTCTCTTGTGGGTAAAGTGTACAACCTCTGCAGAGTGTAATAAATCATTCGAATAGCCGTGCCTCACTCAAGGGCTGACATGGGAACTTACAAGAGTTAGTTCTCATTTATAAAAACTTTGTGGGCTGGATAAAATGTGTTGGGTCAGCCAGGACTGTTTTGGTTTTCCCCGGTGGATGTACCCTGATGTTAAGTGGTGGATGTAACCGCTATTAAAACTAAGCATGAGGTGGAGGTAACCTCATCATTATAAATATTGCACAAGTAATCTCTTTAACAAATGCAATTTGGTTAAAATGCTAAGTGATAGGACTTTTAATATTGGTACTCAAAATATTGCTTTGTGCAAATAAATAAACCCGAGCCATCCTTGTTAAGCCTTGCATGTATAATGTTGCATATCGTGTGTTGGCTCATGAGCACGTGTAGTTGTGCTCATCCTCGCTCTTTCCCAACCCCGTAACCCGCAGATCATGGAGACTACACCTACTACGAGGACACGGACGCGAAGAGCAAGGAAATGAAGAGGAGTAGTATAGTTCCCGTAGTCAGGTCTCGCTCACCGTTGGCTCTGTTGGTACTTGTGTACCTCCTATATTATCCAAGCCCTTGGCTAATATCGGTCAGACACCTAGTACCCCGCCGCTGCTGTGGAGAGACTTGCTCTACCCTCTTGCTTCCGCTAACGCATTCGAGATTTTGTAATGAACTCATTTGGCCTTATCGCCCTTTGTAAACTCGACCGACGTGGTCTATTTGAACTCTAATGCTTGTATTAATGAATGGTTCGGTCACGCAATGTATGAAATGATTCAAAGAATGTGTACCGTGGGCGCCATCTATCGATCAGTGAATAGCGCAGCTTTATCACGAGAGGATTCGATTTCGAATTCCGGTCCGACAGAGTCGGTATCGAGCCATACGATCAGAGGAGCCTTAGTTAGATTGGTCGTTGCCTAAGGTCGTGAGTCTTATTTTCAAAACCTAAGAAAAGCTTTGGCAAAATATAGTGTATTTATCGCTCTTACTTGTCATTCCTAGTTCAGACTTATCCTACTTCACTTTGATTTATTCTCATATCGACTTCCTCTTGTTTTCAAAATTTTAGATGGCTGCCCACGTCACTGCTCTTGGGACTTTTTCTCTCACTGAGAAGACCCTGAGGCTTCGTGGGGATTTTTCACACCGATGCAAAGATTCTGGTTACTACCATCCGCCTATCTTCATGGGCCTGATGACTGTGTTCTGACCGAGAGACTTGGAGCATGGAGGTTTTCCTCTATGCTAGGAGGGTGAGTTCAATACTCACACCTTCAAGGCCGAGCACCCCAGAGCGCGTGCCTTGGATGTCGCCCAGATGTGGCACGACTTGCCGCGCCCCTTGTGCGATGCATGGAGACCTTCGCAGCTCGCCCTTCGCTTCCATCCGACTCTCCAGAGGGAGAGCTTTACCGTGATCCGCCACGCCCGGCAGATGACCCGCACTGCCACACTCAGCCCACCACGCAGCCTTGTCGATCGCTCGCCAACGCCATGACGAGATCGGACGCCGATTTCTCCTCACCAGCAGCTACGAGCACTGACACCCTCCGTGGCAACATGTTCAGAGATGATGAAGCCCACCGCGAGGTAGAGCGGGAGAGAGACGCCGTTGCGTAGTTGGCCCGATTTAGAGCCGCCATCGCACTGCCGCCTCAGCCTCGCCGCGCCCCGCCTCCGCCGCATCTGCCGCCGTTCCGCAACCCGTGCCAGCCGACGCTTCCACCGAGGACCCCGCACCGCGCCACGGCGCGCAGAAAGTGCGCCCACCGCCGACCGACCGCAGCCTTGAGAGTCCACCGCGGACGCAGCCTCGCCCGCCCGCTCGATTCGACGAGTTCGACCGCGGGCGCCACTCGCCGCTTCGCGCCACCATCGCCGCAGCCGTTTTCGATCCTCGGTATTCTGTACTCACTTGTGGTGGTAAGCACCCATGAGGGGAGTAGTCGATAGCTAGGTTAACCAGCGTTGCTTGCTAGGTAGTCTTTTGTTTGCAAGCACTTTCTTTATCCACCTTTGTAGGCGTTGTGTTTGTATCTCGTGTCATGGCTTTGCATGACCTATATGTCTGTGTCCTAGGAGTCATGTAACACTTACCCCCTAATATTAATGAATTGTAGCCATTCGGGCTTTGTATCGCAATTGGGTTGTTCGTCCAATTTGATTTCTTTCTTCAGTGTGCCTTAGAGGCCAATGAACCTCATATACTACCCTCTCTAGTTCTAAGCCTTAGTGTTTCTTCAGATGGCACCAAGGAGAGTCGCTGCCCACCCGTGGTGCTTTCGCAGCAGCCGTGGAAGAGGTCGTGGCTATGGCCGTGGTCGAGGACAAGACCTACCTCCCACCGCCAGAGCATCCAACAATGGCACAAGTTATGCAACAACAAGCCCAAATCCTTCAAGCCTTGCTCGCCAATCAACAAGGTGAGCAACACGCCACTCTGCCGGGCGATTTCTCAGACAAGACCTCTTACCTTTGCCTCACCGATGAACCCTCGAAGCGTAAGATTGGCTCGTGGATACCGAGAAGAAGCCCGCCAGCCCGATGCTCGAGGAAGACAAGGTGGACTTTGCCACTCACCGCTGAAAGGAGCCGCCGCTGGTGGGAAAACTACCGCCGCAAGGTGGTGAAAGCCCAAAGAGCGTGGAGAAGAAGAAACCGGCAAAGCAAAGATCCGCATCGAGATCGCCAGATCTCGCCATCGTTGAAGCAATTGCTGAAGTACACCGACGAGCCCGCACCCGCATGGCGCCAATCTCCGAACGAGTTCAAGATCGCTTCAGACTAACTTTGTACCGCCGTACAATGAGGCTAAAGAAGAATGAGTTTAGAACTCTCAAGCAAGGTCAAATGACACCAATGAATATCTAACCAAGTTTAACCTAACTTGCTCGCTACGCCCCAAAGGACGAGCTGATGAAGAAGAGAAGATAGACCGCTTTGTGGAAGGAATGCGTGGAGACATGAGAAGCCACTTATCCTCCATGATTTCTAGCTTCCACCACTTGATCAACAAAGCCCTCGTGGCCGGAAAACGAGAAGAAGATTGCGAAGTTAGCCGCAAGAGAAAGATGGTATTCCGTGGCCGCAAGGTGGCTTTCTCATAAGTCAACTTTCCTCGCAACTCATCTTTAAGCCACCGTAGTTTCTCCACAAGGAACTCAAGCTCCAGCTTCGCGCACTCAATGGGAATGGTTTCGCATCCTTCGCTTCACGGACAAACGCAACAAGCAACCCAAAGACTCATCTCCATTGTTTCCACCAGGAGTGAGAGGACACTTTGCCAACCGATGCCCTCAACGCCGAACACTCCCGCAGTTCAACTCAGAGCCGCACCACCAAGGTCAAACATCGCCCAAGCAGAACCATCAGCCCCGCAAGCACCTAGATCTACCTCGACACCAAATCGCGCCATGTGAATCATGTCACACCGAGGAGGCTCGTGAAGCTACAGAGTTCTAATGGGTACGCTCTCATAAATCAGCATCAAAGACAAGTTTTGTTTGATTCGAGCTTCGATTCTTTCATATCAAGAAAATTTGTTGAAAGGCTTAAGTTGCCAACCTTTAAGCTAAAGAAACCCGTGGTACTTAGTTCACCTGGGACCCTTGACTACCATCTTAGTAAGTCCCCGAGTAGAGATTGCTATGGAAAATTCTGATTCCTAGCAAACCTCTTAGTGCTTCAATCCCAAACTCGATATCATCCTAGGGATGGATTGGTTGGCCCGATACCAAGGAATGATAGATCGTACAACAGAAGGTGGTACTCACCAAAACCCGGTACCACAATCGTGGTTAATATAGACCGCTCCTCGTGTTTGGATCACATCATCCATAACCTCGAGAAGGTGACTCGAAACAACACCGTAGTTCAAGATTACCCTAAGTTTTTCCAGAAGAATTGCTCGGCATGCCACTGCATCGAGACATAGAATTTGTGATCAACCTAAAGCCGAACAAATTTCAACTGCCAAGAGGCCATATAGGATGGCAGTTGATGAGCTTGAAGAGCTTAAGGTACAAATGGAAGAATTACAGAAAAAGGATTTATTAGACCTAGCTCATCCCCCGGGTTCGCCAAGATTTTTGTAAAGAAAAGGATGGCACCGCCAGATTGTGCGTGGATTACGAGCCCTCAATGAGGTGACCATCAAGAATAAGTATCCCTTGCCCGCATTGATGATCTATTCGACCAACCGTCGTGGGAACAGATGTTCTCCAAGATAGACCTAAGGTCGATACCATCAGTTAAGATTAGGCCGAGGACATCCCTAAAATGCCTTTTACCACCCTGTATGGCTTGTATGAGTTCACGGTTATGTCGCTTGGCTTGACAAATGCACCACCTACTTCATGAACCTTATGAACAAAGTATTCATGGAATACCGATAAGTTTGTTGTCGTGTTCATAGGCGACATCTTAATCTACTCCAAGACTAATGAGGAACATGTCAACATTTGCATTTGGTCCGGAGAAGCTTAAAGAACATCGTTGTATGCCAAGTACGGCAAGTGTGAATTTTGGCTTCAAGAGATCGCTTCTGACATATCAGATCCACTGGAGGAGTCGCAGCTTGACCCATCCAAAGTAGAAACGGTGTTGGGTTGGAAACAACCAACCTCGGTGGACCGGCGCGAGTTTTCTGAATGGTCGGATACTCTGACGCTTCATTGAAGGATTCTCCAAACTATCCGCACTAATGACCCACCCGCCAAGAAGGAAAAGAAGTGCGAATGGACGTAAGCTTGTGAAAAGAGTTTCCAAGAGTTGAAGAAGAAGTTAACCATCGCACATGTTAGTCTTGCTGCATATACACAAGGACTTTGAAGTCTATTGTGATGCTTCGCCAAGGTCTTGGTCGCGCATTTATGCAAGGAGGAAACGTCGAGCATATGCATCCGCATAACTCCGCCCACATGAAGACAACTATCCAACTCATGATTTGGAGTTAGCAACGTAGTGCATGCCCTAAAGATTTGGCGGCATTACTTGATTGGAAATCATTGTAATATCTATACGACCACAAGAGTCTTAAGTATATTTTCACCTGCATGCACCTCAACCTCCGACAAAGAAGATGGTTAGAACTGATTAAGGATTACGACTTGAATGTTCATTACCATCCCGGGAAGGCTAATGTAGTGGCCGATGCATTGCCGTAAGTCCCACCGCAATAATGTTATGGTTCAAGAGTGCCAACTCGAGCTTTGCAAGGAATTAGAGGCACTTAACCTCGAGTTAGTAGAACAAGACACCTTAGCAGCTATGGAAGTTCAACCAACCTTAGAAGAGCAAATCAAGACCGCTCAGAAAGGACACCCTGGAGTTCAGAAGTTTAAGCATCTCATGGTCAAAGGAAAGGCCTCAAAGATGGTTGAAGACCAACAAGGAATCTATGGTATGGGAAACGCTCTTTGTTCCCCACCAAAAGGAGCTCAAAGAATTGATTCTAAAAGAAGCCCATAGCTCAGCATACACCATACACCCGGGCAGCACCAAGATGTATCAAGATATGAAGATTCTATATTGGTGGCCGCGAATGAAAAGAGACATCGCCGAAGTTCGTAGCCTGCTGCGATGTGTGTCACGGATCAAGGCGTAACATCGAGACCCGCAGATTGCCGCAACCACCGCAAATCCTCGGTGGAAGTGGGAAGAAATTGGAATGGATTTCATTACGTCCGCGAGAACCAAGACCGGATATGATTCCGTATGGGTCATAATCGACAGATTAACCAAAGTTGCCCATTTCATCCCTGTGAAGACCACCTACAAGGGAGATAAATTAGCCGAGTTATACATGGCTCAGATTGTATGTCGCATGGAGTACCCAAGAGGATAGTCTCTGATCGAGGTTCTCGCCACTCGCATTTCGGGCTAGTCTCCATGATGCACTTGGAACTCACTTGAACTTTAGCACAAAGATATCATCCTCGGTGATGGATGGACGAGAAAGGGTAAATCAGATTCTTGAAGACATGCTTCGGCTTGTGCTTTAGAGTTTACCGTAGATCGAGAGATGTCACAGATGCGACTCGCCTACAACAACAATTACAATCCGGTTTGAAGATGTCCCCGTTTGAAGCACTTTATGGGAGGAAAAGAACACCCTTGCATTGGTCGAATCGGAGAAGGTTATATCTTCGGACCGGATACTCTCAAGCAGTAAGAGAAAGTCGATTGATCGAGATCGCCTACAAGCCGCTCAATCCGCATGAAAAGTTATGCCGACAACCGCCGAGAGAGTTAACTTTCGGTTGGAGATCATGTATATCTCAAAGTGTCACCCTTCGCGGAATGCGGAGGTTTAAAGTGAAAGGCAAGCTTGCGCCAAGATACATAGGCCCGTTCCCAATCACCGCCAAGCGTGAGAGGTAGCATATCAACTGGAATTACCGTGAAATTTGTCGATGTCCATAATGTGTTCCACGCCTCTCACCAAGAAATGCCTCAGAGTACCGTAAGAGCAAGCTCCAATTGAAACCATTGCACTCCGTAAAGACTTGTCGATCCGAACATCCGATCAAGATTCTCGATGTCGGGAGAAGCGCATAAGACGCCGATCATCCGCTTATGCAAAGTGCAATGGAGCAACCACTCTGAGAGAGAAGCCACGTGGGAGCGTGAAGATCACCGAGTTGGATTACCCTACTGTTCTCGAGGAGCTCGAATCTCTGGTCGAGATTCTTTTAAGGTGGGTAGGTTTTGTAACATCCAAATTTGTGGTTTCATGAGATCTTCAAAGTCCAAGAACGCAAACCCCAAAACTTCCCAAATTGTTCAAGATTCGGTTCTTCCCGAAAGCCCGAGCCCTTCTTCCCCAAACCGCCCCTAACCCTAACCTAGCCCCGCGCGCCATGCCTGCTCGCCGCTCGGACCTCCACCCCACGGCCGTCAACGCCCGGCCGCCGCGCTCGACCCGTCCCATCCCTTCTGCTTCGCCTGGCGCCACAGCCGCGCGCCTCGGCACTCCCACCGCGGGATCCAAGGCTTTTCCCCTCGGCCTTTAAAACTTGGCGCCTCTTCGCTCCTCTCCTCCACCCCTTCTTCCCCAAGCAAGAAACCCAGAGAAGAGGACCGAGCAAAGAAGAAGCAAGGAGGAGGGAGATCGAAGTCTTACTGCCGCCGTTCCGCCGCTCGCGTGAGCCCCCGCCCGTCACTACCGCGCCTTCCCGAGCTCTTCACCGGGCGCTGCTTCTCTCGCGTCGCCGCCGCCGCCACCCTCCTCCTCTCCGTGCGCCGCCGCCACCCTCCTCCTCTCCCCGCGCGCCGCCCTTCCCTCGCCGAGTGAGACTCGAGCCGAAACCCCGCCTCCCTTCTTTTCTTGGCCACGGCCCGGGTGGGTCGCAGCTGCTGGGCCGCTGCGCTTTCTGTTGGCGCAGTCGAACAAAGGCTGGCGCCGGTTTTTTTTTTTTATGATTTTCTTTTCCTTTTCTTTTAATTTAAAAGAGAGGCTTTAAAATCTCTTTTCTCCCATTTTAACTCCAAAAATGGTGTAGTTTGTTTCTAAAAATTTCTAAAATCAAGCTCTTTCTTTTGGTGCTAGTTTGGTTCTTTTGGAGTTCATTTGATGAGACTTGTTATTTATTTAATTTAATTGCTCGTCTATTTCTTTTCCAGGCATGATCGTCACAGAGAGTTCTGAGAAGCCTGAGACCCCACTTCGATCAAGCTCAAGAGTATCAAGATCATCTAGCCAGAGACCCAAAGTAGTCGACACTTTGATCATATTGAACCTACATTTTATGCAAATTATGTTCTTTTAAATATCAAATTGCATGCTTTATTTCCCTTATGCAAATGTATGTTAAATACCCTAAGGTAGTTAAATGCCAATTTGATGCTTAATTATTAATACACCATTCCTTGATAATTGAATTGCCATACCCCCATGTCACCCTAGTAAATATTTGGTAACTATACTAGTATAGGCTATACTTAAGCGCCATGCTAGTCTTGCTTAAGTATCGGGGTATCATCTACCCCATTCATCATCTTTTGAAATGAACATGATTTTGGGCAGTCATTGGGTGTAAATGACTGGGATGGTTATGATGTTGTATTTTTCCTACCTCTTAAAAACCCTAAAGAAATTGCTTGTCACATCTGGGCGGATGGTATGATGGATGGTATGTTGGTGGGTGCTAATGCAGCCCAAGGAATGTTGGTTTGTGGATGGTATGTGGTATGAACTGAGATGGTCCCTAAGGACTTAACTCGTGATGACCTCCCAATGTAAAACAAGACGCACCACATGTCTATAATGGTGTCGACTGGCTAAATAATTTGTATCCGTTAGTATGAGTTGCACTGTGCAGATGACCTGCTACGCCATAAGCCTATGTGGCTATGGGTTGGGGTGCACGACTTACTGGTCTATGTGGCGTAAGTTGTGTGGCGCAAGAGGGGTCCGGGAAAGAGTTGACGGGTCTATGTGAGCGTAACTCTTCTCAGGTGAAACCTTAGCGGGTGTAACAAGTACTGGGGGACACATTGTAAAGGCCTTGTGACGATCTCCCCTTGACTCACATGTCTACGTAAACATGTGTACATGCCAAGATGATTGTCTCTTGTGGGTAAAGTGTACAACCTCGCAGAGTGTAATAAACTGTTGAATAGCGTGCCTACGGTCAAGGCGGACATGGGAACTTACAAGAGTTAGTTCTGTTTATAAAAACTTTGTGGCGTGGATAAAATGTGTTGGGTCATTGTGACTGGTTTTGGTTTTCCCAGGTGGATGTACCAGTGATGTTAAGTGGTGGATGTAACCGCTATTAAAACTAAGCATGAGGTGGAGGTAACCTCTACTGTTATAAATATTGCACAAGTAATCTCTTTAACAAATGCAATTTGGTTAAAATGCTAAGTGATAGGACTTTTAATATTGGTACTCAAAATATTGCTTTGTGCAAATAAATAAACCCGAGCCATCCTTGTTAAGCCTTGCATGTATAATGTTGCATAACCATATTAAGTTGCATGCATATTGAGTTGCAACCAATTCACCAAAAAACTTAAGCTAATAAGGAAAGACCGGCAATTCACTTATACTCCAACAAACAGGAACAGTAGAATGTACTTCTCTTAGCATTGCTAAAAAAAAGAATAAGCTAACGGCCCCCTTCCGTTAATATCTACAGGAAATTTCATACAAGTCTTAGTTCTAGAAAGATTTATAGGAAATGACCTCACTAAACATGTAAGGCAGTAAAGTTTGGTTTTGCCACAGCTCCTACATACATTTGATTGAAAATGCTATTCAGATGCTATTGTTTTTTTTTTTTAAAAAAAAAAAAAAGCAGGCCAACAGGCAATACATAATCATGGTTATATCCACTATTGAACCATTCACCATAAGCAATTGACAAGGAACTGGTAGCAGCCACAAAGGAGGACTTGCATCAGTATCACTTACACAAACGGTGGTTGAAACTCTCGTTTTATGTATGAAGTGTAAGACGATTTTTCCTATGTACTGGTAATCTGGACCACTGAATAAACAAATGAGCCAGGCTTGGTACATCTGAAAAAAAAAAAGCAAACAAAGAAAACATTGATAACAATAGAAATTAAAGATTGACTGAACTCACCTCCAATCATCAATCACATTAATATTTCCAATCCACCTTCTTTCTATATCTTCAAGCAAGCCTGACACCTCCAATCATCAATCACATTACATCCCGTTTCAGAGTCCACAACAAAGTCAACCTCACCTTGTGAGCTATCAGGTGATTGAGTGAACTAGTGTATTTCAACATCTCATTTCTTGACTAACTGAGCAGCAAGATTATTGCTTCCAGTTTCTCTACAGGAAATCAGTGCTATATGTAAAGACCTACTAAACTCATTGTTTCTGTATCCAAGAAGACCATTTATCCTTCTCATGCCTTCTGACATTTCAGATTTCCCGTAACAAGTTGCCAGATGGATGTAAGTAACTGTCCGGTTCGAGACCTAAATCATGTATCTGCGTGAACAAACTGAAAGCTTTGTCCACGTCTCCACAGGAAGCATATACCTTGAAGGCAACACTATGTGCACATGGATCTATTGTCAACTCAGACTTAAAAAAATGCTCACAAATATTTAATGCAGCAGCGTGCATGCCAGTCATGGAAAACAAGAATGCAACTATAGCTTGCTTGGCAAAATTACTGCCTTCACTATATGCTGATTCTAACTGCAAAACTTCCTCACGTGAAATATTATCTCTTCACTACAGAAAATATCATTCCAAACGTTGAGGCATCTGGGAAAATGTTATCTTACACCATTTGCTGCACTAATTCTGCACAATCTCTTAGGTTGCCCTTGGCCACATAACATGCCATAACAGCATTGTATGGAGCACAGTCAGATAGTAAGCCTGAATTCTGTAATTCATGAGCAATCTTAATGGACTTGTTAAGCAAGTCCATGTTCTTGCAGAGGAACATCATGGTAGTGTATGAAACATCATCAACCTGACTATTTCTCCTCAAATTGTCAAAGATTGCCTTCGCCTCGGTGACCATCCCAAGATTTGCATAAAGGTTTAGCATGGAATTTGAGGCGATGATATCAGGGCCACCATCCATGTTCTTCATCCTTGAATACAAATCATGTGCTTCCTTCCAGCAATTGACCTTGCTGTAGGCCTTGATAAGCGAAGTTAAAACAATCTGATTTGGAGTGATTCCAGATTCTTCCATCAAATTGCTATAGTGCAGTGCCTTCTCTACTTGTCCTGTTTCCGCGAACATATCTCAACGCCTGACGCCTTCATTTCATTGTACAGATCTATGGCTTCAGAAACCAAGTAATTGCCGGAGTTAGTTGTAATAACAGCACAGTGAGTCTCACACTTTGGATTAAAACCTGCGTCTTTCATTTTACCTAACAGCTTCTTAGCTCTGTGGAAATCCACCCACAGAGAACATCTGAATTAAGGAATTATAATTGCAGTCATCTGGTGAAATACCAAACCCCTTCACGCTCTCAAGTAGAGAAGAGATCAAGAGACTCTTATCATATCGTTTTGCCACACCATAAGCCTTGATCATCACATTATATTCCACTGTGTCCTTCTTGCTCCCTAGTCCTCTATCAGAGTGGAAAACAATGCTCAGCTTCCTCCCACAGACCCCTCTCTGCAAAAGCATCCATGATGGCTGCAAAGTTCTTGGAGGAAACATCCTCACCGCTGCAATGCCTCTTAAAGAAGGAATTATTGAGGATTTACCACTATGAACAGGCGCGAGGATTTACCTCTCGATGTCTCACTGGTACGTGGGTCCTAAGGCCACACGTCAGTGAGACATTGAGGGATAAATCTTCAAATACATCTATCTTATGATGGTAAATCCTCAAACCCCCCTTCAAAAATACATTTGCTTTATCGAGCAATCCTTGAACAATATACATCTTCCTGACAACTGGCAGAGACTCTTCATGACCAAAAGCGCCGGACTTTAGAATCCCTTGGATCGCATCTTCTGCTTCCTGCACCATCTTCGTCTCACATAGCACCTGCAGCACAATCCTATAGCTCACAGCATCCGCACATAACCCCACCTTCCCAGTCTGAAGATAGTGTACTTCAAAGCTCCCTCCACATCCTCCTTTGATGCAAGCACCGTTGTAACATCCCATTTTCTAAACAGTGAATAGTATTTACATTTGGTTGTTAGTTTTCAAAACCTTAATTCAAATTATGGTATCCTCTAGCTTCTGGCTAAGCTTGAGTTTGTATTTCAAACCTCCTTGAAATTCCCGGATTCAAATTCAAGTTTCAATTCCTCTTTTTTCATTTGGGGCCTTCTCAGTTTGCCCCTCCTCTTTTTCTTGGGCTCAGCCCACATCTCCCCGGCTGCTGGCCCATTCCCCTTCCCCTCCTTGGCCCGGCTCCCTTCCCCTTGCAATCTTCTCCCCTGGCCTGAGCCAGCCCTGCTGCCCACGCCGCGTGCGCGCCATGCACGGCCGGCGCCCTACCACTCCTCACCTGCTCCCATGCCACCGTTGACTCGAGTGCGCGCCCATCCCGCGCACCCGCCGGCGCTCTGTCCCATCCCGCGCGCCCGCATCCGGTGCCACCGCTCACGCCAAGCCTCCCCCGGTTGGACCTCCCCCCAGCTCCTCTCCTCCACCTCTGGCTATAAGAGCCCCGGCCACCTCCTCTTGTCCCCCCTACCCACCAGCACCCTGCCCCTTCCTCCCCCTCTTTCCCGTGCGCAAGCCGAAGCTGCCACCCCGTTGTCGGCCGGGCCGCCTCGCCGCCGTTCGGCCACTCCGGCACCGCCACCACCACGCCGCCCCCGTCACGAGGTGCTCCCGGCGCCGAGGATTCCTTCCATCCCCCACCTCCATGCTCCCTCCCCACCGCCGCCACCCCTTTCTCCTCCGCCCTGGCCGCCGCCGCCCCGCCACCTCGGCCGGCCCCAGGCTTCCCCAGTCTCCCCTTCGGCTTTCCCGCACCCGCGCACAGCTCGTGCGCATGCCGCCCTCGCCGCTGCACCGCCGCGCCACCCGCGTGCCCGTGGCGCTGCCGCCGCTTGCCTTCCACCGAGCCGCTGCTCCACAACGCCGCTGGCCCCGCCGCCGGTGGCCTCGTGGCCGACCGCTCGCTCCCGGCCTTGCCCGACGCCGCCGCAACCTCCGTCGTGGGCGGCGAGCCCGTACCCAGGCCCGAGCCGCACGCGCCGTAGCTCCCCTGCTCCGTTTGTCTGAACCGTGGACCGGCCCTGTAGCCCATTTATCACCCCCCCCTAATCAAGTCATTAGGGCAAATCATCATTGATTAGCGCTAAGGCAATGACTAACCCATTAAGTGTTGTCTTAAAAGTCAAGCGGGCCCGGCCACGGCTGGTTCACGCGCGCCCGTGCGCGACCGCGTGTGGACTCGGTTCGCGCGGTTTTCCGTGCACCTGTGGGGCTACACCATGGGTCCCACACTCGCACCCGCCAGCAAGGCGCGCGCTCTCTCCTTTCTTTTATTTCTTGAGTTTTATTAAAAAAGAAACTTCAAAAATTCATTTTCTCCCTCGTTTAAGCTCTAAAAATTATAAAATTTATTTATAAAATTTTGTAAATTCAATATCTTATTAATAGCATAGGTCTTGTTTAATTTAGAGTTTATTTATTAGTTTTTTTTGTATTTATTTGCTCTCTCTACTTGTTTGTACCTTATTCTGGTATGTTCGTCCGATTATAAATTGAAGACAAGGGAAATCTCCAACTTATCAAGCACAAGACTATCAAGACTCTCTTATCTTTAATTCAAGCAAGTTAATACTTTGATCATTCCGATCGTACATTTTATGCAAATTATATTCCTTTAAAATGACAAATTACATGCTTTAATTCATTAAACAAATGTATGTTAAAGCTTAAGGTAGTTAAATAACTAGTTGATGATTAATCAATTATTATGCCATCTATTGATAATTGAATTCATCATTCCATGTCACCCTAGTAACTGTGTCGTAAATAACTAGTATATGTTGTATTTAAACAACATGCTAGTCTTGCTTAAATACCGGAGCATTAAATGCTATAATAATCATCTCTTTAAATATGAAATGATTTTGAGTAGTCATTAGAGGGACATGGCTGAAATATTGGTGATAATTTGGTTTTACTCCTCAAAAACCCTGATAACCTGCTGTTACTATTTGGGCGGATAGTAAGGTGGGCGGTATGTTGATTGGTGCTAATGCAGCCCAAAAAATATTGATATGTGGAAAGAATCGTCCAGATAACTCTAAGGACTTAATCTTGTCATGACCTCTCGTGTAAAACAAGTACAACCACAAGTATGTAATGTACAACTTGATTTAGTAAAATTGTTAAACCCTGAAAGTCATTTCGCTGGATGGGACAGGGGATAGTGCAAGCACAGGATACGTTCTCGCTTGAATGGGACACCGACGTAAGGTGAAGTTGCCAATCGCTAAGGTGTAATCATGCTACGCCAGTCGCTGAGGTGAACATCCCGCACAACTTTATGGGCGTAACCCCATATGGGTAAGATGTCGGAAGGGTGAGATAATTTGAAAAGTTGTTGTGATGATCTCTCGACTACATGACTAAGAAATCGTGTAGGGCAACAAGCTGATTGTCTCTTATGGGTAAAGTGTACAATTTTTACAGAGTCATAAACTGTTTAAACAGCTGTGTCTATGGTCAAAGGTAAACATGGGAACTTACTAGAGTTAGTTCTGATTTAAAAACCTTGTGGGTAGGATGAAAAATATGGCGGATTCACCTAGCCCTGAAGTTGGTTTTTCCTAGGTCATTGTACTCAACGATGTTAATAAATGGAGATAGCTACAACCAAAATAAGCATAAAGGTGGAGGTAACCTCTCTTTGTTATTAAATATTGCATAATTACTTTCTTTAATAAAATGCAATTTGTTAAAATACTAAGTGATCGAAATTTCTATTAATAGTAATTAAAAATGTTGCTTTAACAAATAAAAGAACCCGAGTTACCCTTGTCAAACCTTGCATGTATATTATTGCATTTGTGTGTTGGCTCGCGAGCATGAAAATTATGCTCATTCTCGCTCTCTCTCCCCAAACCCTTCAGATCATGAGGATCAAAGAGAGTACACATACTATGAGGACCCAGAAGTCGATGTTCAAGGCGATGATGAAGAGTAGATTAGTTCCTTTAGTCTAGGTCTCGCCTCAGTCCAGCTGACTCCGTCGGTGCTTACGTGCATCCTATATTATCTGAATCTTTGGGTAATATCGGACGCACACGGGTTTCTCCAATCGCTTGCCTGTGGAGAGATGTGGTCTCACCTTTTTGCTTCTGTTGTCGCTTCCGCTACTTTTGTAATGTAATCTTTTGGCCTGTTCGACCCTTATTGTAAAATTTGACCCGACACGGTCTATGTAAACTCTGATGTGTTAATCAATGAATGGTATGGTTTTACACCATATATGAATTAATTTTGTGATGTATTCTGTGAGTGCTAGCTATTGATCTAGAGAATAGCACAGTTTTTTCACAAAGAATTCTGGATTACGAAATCCAGATCCGACAACCGTCATCATCACATTGTACATCTTAATTTCCGGAGTGATCCTCATGACGATCATGTTAGCAAGCAGTGCCTCTGCCTCGTCCACATTTCCATCCTACCCAAAATCCCAAATACGTTGATCATTGTATTGAAGGTATACGTGCTAGCATAACCCCATAAGCCAGCATATCCACAAACATGTACATCGCGTCCTTGAACCTCCCCGCCTTCCCATAAAGATCAATCATCGTGTTATAGGTCACCAACAAGAATTGCATCGGTCCATCGAAATCAAACGTGTTGTAGTCAAGATCAAGAAATTCAACCTCGAACCTGCCGTTGCACCAGTTGTTGAAGAGAGTGAGCACGTCCGAGTAGCGGCCATCATCCCTAAGGATGCGGACCAAAGGTGTTCGTGGAGCTTGGAATGCTACTAAACTATACTAGTTACTAGTTCTAACATTATTTTACAATAAATTTCAGCAAGCAATTAAATAATAAAACCCGTTCACCGGTCCCAATAAAAACATAAAAAATGACACGACATGTATACAATGAGCTTACATTAGCTGTCTATAGTCTCTGCCACGTAGGATTTAAACTGTTGTGGATGAAAGAGAATAAAGAGAGAAAAATGTGCTATCTACAATCCTGTAGCCGACTATATCACCAGAACCGAGGAGGCTATCCAACTACATTTCTTAGATCCATAAAAGCATTAAATGATTGTGTGATCTATAAAGACAAGTAAAAAGACAACCTACTGTATGAGCTGACTTTAGTGTTGTCTATAGGGGATATGGAGAGTTGCTATAGATAGCAACTGTTTGTACCATTGTCCATGCCCTAGGCATTTAATCACTAGATAGCTGTGAGACCCCGGTTTATTTAGTTTGTAATACTTAGCCTTCTATTGGCTCTAGCATCACAAACAAAATACGCCGTGCCTCGATGGACATGTGCTTCCCAGAATTGCAGCACACATACATCTTTACAAAAGTATGCATCAATTCCATACAACAAGTCTAGCAAAAGACATACAATATGTAGAGTTATTACAAAAGAGCCGACCGGCCAAATGACAACAACATAGCAAAGTGACAGCGGAAGAAAAATTGTCATAAGATGGCTATAACAAAAGTCGACCGGTTAGTTACACACCCACAAGGTAACCGACCGGGCTACCAAGCTAGTCGCACGATCCGTAGCAAAACTCACAGAAGTAGACCCCTTGGGGATCCACTTCCTCCTCTGCACACAACAAGCAATGCAGGTGAGTACAAAATTGTACTCGCAAGACTTACGGGTAACAAGCCTATACATAGCTACATGAAAGCTGTAACAAAGGATATGGTTATATGGTTAATTGGACGCATAAAACAATTTTCGTTTACAATAATGTAATAGATTGAAGGCAATTTGTCAAATCTATTTTTAATCATTGAAATAACAGCGAGGGAACAATAAGTAACATAAGTAACAATCTAGAGGTGACTAACCCAATAGCCCCCAGAACATAGCACGAATCCCCGATTCGTACCACCCATCAAGTTTTAATTTAAGAGGTTAGAGTCTAACTCTTGCAAAACCTAACCAAGTGTGTCCATAACCTAGGACGATGCTATTCGAATAGTTCAAAACCCTACAGGGGTGTACCAATGTACCCACACTTCAGACCGCCTTTTCGCCACTAGATTAAGCACACTTCCTTTGGTATGCCGGCACGACTAAGTCCTACGAGACGCTTTCCAATGGAAAAAGCTAACCAAGAGCCACACGTATGGGGGTTATCACCTAGTGGACCACCATTACGGCTCCCACTAAGGACCCATACGTAGAGTAGGATGCACCGGCCTGGCTCAAGCCGTGTGGGGGTGCTCCCCTCAATCACATGACCCACGTTGCATATAGTAATATACAACCCACCACGCGACTCATCAATTAACACCCCCAAACTACTAAGTCAAGAGAGGTCACATTTCCCTCTAGTGTGGTTAGCATGCAAGAATACTTGGATAGTATGACACAAGACGTTCGGTCCTTGCTGACTCGGGCACCAACCAATCACACCTAAAAGCACACCATCTTACCATTGTGCCCAAGTCCAAATTATTTTGTTTTTGTTTTTAGTTTTCACAACTAAACATAGCACAAAGGCCAAAACATAAAGTCATAATAAGTCTGTGTGATCAAGGTTATCGACTAAGTCGACAACCGCCCATTTCTACCGGTAGCTAAGCATGGCTAAGCAACATTACTCGTAAACTACTAAGTGACAAGGGATCATCCAACGAATCCTAAATCACAGTAAATAAGCCTAGGCTCAGTAGTAGAGGATAAACATTTGCCTACAGATTATGCATCTAATGGGTCAACTAATCGACGATAGTTTAAAACAAGATAGGAATGCGTACGTAGAATTTGCAAACAATATATTAGACTTTGAAAGTAATAGGAGCAATATGATCAAATGATGCTACATCTACTTGCCTTGCTGAAGATCGCAGTTTTGCTGCTGAAGATCACTCTTGGGTTCAATATAATCTTCGGAACCTAACACAAAAATGTGAAAATCCAATAAGAACGAAGAACACCGAAAGAAACTCAAAAACGAAAGTCATCCAAATTCCATGAAATTTATACAGTAGCAAGGGCATGATTTTAAATGAATTTAGCAACACAAATCAAGTCATTTGGACAAAACATGAAAAATTTATAACCTAAACAATTTTTCTCAGCTTGGAAATTCCAAATTAAATTAATTTGATTCATCGTTCATGGCACAAGTTTCCAGAAAGATCTAGAACCTGAAATTTTTATGGTAGGTAGAACATGGCATTCTAAGAACAACAAAACTGAGTTTATTTCATTAGGAGTTAAAATGAATTGCTTATGATTTTTCTAAGTTGTGAAACTAGAACATATCATTTTTGAGAGGCAATTACATGAACAAAACCTATTCTATGTTAAACTACATTATAAGAGGAACTTAGCAAATTTTAGTTTGCTCAATTTGGAGTTACAGGGAATTACTTGTGTATTTTACAAATTTTAAATAAATTTCTAAACAATATTTATACATAATCAAGTTAATTCAACCTATATAATTTTCTGGTACAGAATCAGTGTCTACACATATTTTTGGATTAAAGTTTAGTTAAACAGAAATTTATCAGAATTGGAATCAACCGAAAAGGAATTAAAATGAATTAGTTATGGTATTTCCAAGTTTAATACAATTCTTAGTTAACAAATAAAGCTTACCGGAAATAAAACAAACTTAACTCAATAGAAAAGGAAGTGGACAAACGTGGGCCACAGATCAAGAATCTAACGGCCCACGCGCACCTCACACCGCACACGTACGTGAGGAGGTCCACAGGACCCACCGTTGGATTAAGATCTAACGGTCCACGTAGATTGGGGCATCCGGAGGGGTCCGAACGTCTCAATCCACCACGACCGTAGATCTAAAGATGGAGGGCCTACAGGGATTTGGACGATAGGGGGGGTCCGAATGTCCCACGAGATCTGAGCCGCAGATCTCAAAATGGACGGTTCAAGATCAACAAAGTGTTGCTCACAACGCACGTGAGCACTAAGTGCACAAAGAGAGCTAAGTGTGCGGGCCCACATGGCAGTGACTCATAAAGTCCCATTAAGACAGCCATTTATTGCTAAATAATGATTAACAGTGATTATCGATGGTTTGCAATAAAGATGTCCTAACGGTGTTGTACAGTACCAGCCGGGGGGGGGGTTGGGGTTAGGCGATAGGGCCCACCTAACAGTGCCTCAGTGGGCCATTTAGGATAGCCATTAACTACTAGATCTAATGGTTAACGATGATTAGCAATTAATGTCCGGATCTTTGCCCTATTGACAACAACAGAGGGAGGGGCTCGTCTGACAAAAACCCGAGTGCCAATAAAAACTTGTCGCCGACGGCTCCGGCCACCGCGACTAGGGATGGCAATCGGGCGCGACGGGTACGGGTAGTGCTCGCCCATACCCATGCCCGCGACCTTGATTTCCCCCCGCGGGCATGCCCGCGAAGGACGACGGGCGAAGAATCTCGCCCATGCCCGTCGCCTGCGGGCATGCCCATTAACCCGCGAACAATGCACCGCCGCCCGTGGGTACCCATCGCCCGCGGGCATGCTCGTCACATATAAACTATTGCCGTATAGGTATTCCATATCGGTGATACATAGCTCATAGCTCTAGATATCCTTAGTACCACAAATTGCTAATGATACCCATCATGCCACCTCTACTGCCCACGCACTCTGCAGAAACAACTGGAAATACTCAAAGATAGTAAAACTAACCGGCAAACTTGATATTCCATATTGAACAGAAGGTGAGGATCCACCATTCCCAATAGACATCTGAGGCATTGCTGGAAGAGTCCCAAATGGATTTAAAACCAGAGCCTACTGCATTACCATATTGGATGGCTAGGGTTCTGCATCAAATATGCAACAGATATTACAAATTTACAAGTTAGAAAGAATAATGTATTAACTATTAAGTTCAAAAAGGGAATACACATGGTTATAGAAGTGGCAATAGGTGCTGCATGGAACTTATTTGTGGGCATACTTGAATTATGATCCAAGTCAAAACCCGTTATTTTACTATAGTGATAAAAATCATAAGACAGTTCAAAGCTATCGATATAAGCTATTGGTGAAAGAACCATTAAGTAGTTTCTTCTTTCTCTACACCGTAAATCAAGAGTAATCGATGACCTTATTGTTTGGCTTCACCTTATAGCAAATCAGTAGTTTAACCCACCAAAAAGAAATTAATAAAAAGGAAAATAAAAATCATGTGCATTTGAGAAGTAAATGCAAGAGATCATATGACTATCCAAAGGGGCTGATTCATAATGTTGGAAACACAGGAATCCACAGAGAAGTGCAGATTCATGCATACACACAAAAGTAAGTTAAGATAACCCAAAATTTGTTGTTTAAGTAAAAAAAACAGAGAATGAATAGGCAACAAAACACTACCAAAATTTGTTGTTTAAGTAAAAAAAAAAACAGAGAATGAATAGGAAACAAAACACTAACCTGTTTGAGTTTGAGGTTGGAAGGAGAACATGCTTAGAGTTTGAGCAGGGGCATATTGAAATGTTGTCTTATTCACAAGGAGCAAAAATCAATTTGTCAACAGTGAATACATGCTAAGAAGAATGCTAAGAAGAATGCATGCATTTAAAACAAACTACTCGATCGGTCGATCCCAAACAATTTAAAACAGGGTTCATCGAAAAATAAGCATGCTAAGATGCATTTAAAACAGGGTTTACCATATGAAGCAAACTACTCGATTGGTCGATCCCAAACAATTTTTCTCACCTTTGTCTCCACGCTGGTAATCTTCCCACCTCAATTCTTCATGACTCTTGCCTTTGTATGCATCCATGGCTGATATTGAATCCAATTTCGCAGCAGTGAGTACCACTTGTAGCGTCACAACATCCGTGTTTGAGTTGACATAAACAATGCACACATCAAATTCATCACAATTAGAATTCAGAACAGTAGGAAAAGGGCTATTAGAATTCAGCTAGTGCACTCCTGTAGTTGAAAACTCACGCTTGTTAAAACACCTAAAAGATCTATGCTTGGTTTCAAGCTCTTTCTTCCACTGGGCATTCTAGTCAAACAAGACTAAACTAGAGTATTAATCTGTTAAACAATAAATCTCAGTCCATAAATTCTAGTACACATTTGCATCATATCCAAAGATTAGGTTAAATAACATTTCACCGGCACTAAATAAACCATGTACTAGATCCTGTATACGAAATGGCACAAATAGGCATGAACACCTAGCTACCAGGATGCGCAAGAACTACAACACTATCAGTAAAAAAACCACGCAAGAAATGCGCAAGAACGAAGCTATGCACATCTTCACCTGGTTCAGTAGAACCCCGGTCGAGCTTTGAGGTCAGGGGAGGAGTGGCGGAAGGGCGGGAGGAGGAGCGGCGGCAGGGCGGGGGGCGGCAGTCGGCCGGGGGAAACTCTCAGCCGGGAGGAGGATGGGGCAGATCTGGAGGAGGAGGAGCGGCGGCAGCCAGTCGGGAGGATGATGTGCGAGGTAGCCGGCCGGGAGGAGGAATGGAGGAATTGGGGCTTCAGCGCTTTGTGCTAGTGGGTGGCGAGGTTAGGGGAGGAGCAGCGGTAGGGCGGGAGGAGGAGCGGCGGTAGACGACCGGGAGGACGACGTGCGAGGCAGCCGGCCGGGAGGAGGAACAGAGGAATTGGGGCTTTGGGTGGCGGTTGGGAAATGGGAATCGGGGTTGCGGAGAGAGTGCTGTCAGCTGTGACTATGTGAGAGAGCAATGAGTCTAGGTTTTAGTGGACCCACTTGTCAGTGTTATTGCGGGGGAACGGGCGAGACAGGTACGGGTGGAGCTCATCCATGCCCGTGCCCGTTTACCCGACGGGCAGAAAGTTTCCGCCGTATTCATACCCGTGGGCGAAGAAAACAGCCCATACCCAACTCCGTTAGGGCATTTACCCGCGGGCACGCGGGTAATCGGGCACAATTGTCACCCCTAACCGCGACGGCAACTAAAGGCAAAAATGGAAACGCAATAACCTTGCGCACCTACTGGAGGTGACCTCGACGGCGGTGACGGCCTAAAACGCCGGCGAGCCGGAAATCAGTGATGGTGACCAAAACGGCTGAAAGCGAAAATGGTTAAAAAGCTCCGCATTGTCCAAAGAAGCAGGTGCCACAACATCTAAGGACTAATAAGGAGTTACCTTAGCCAAGGAGAGCTTCAAAGATGGCTGGAGCAGCTTTAACGGCCGAGGAGCTTGCCGGAGCCGAGGAAGATGACGATGAAACTATGGCCTGAGCAAGATGAACACCACCGGGTGGTCAAAATAGCTGCATTAAGGCCCAGAGAAGGTCCATAAGCAATTAATTGCTAAATGAAACCACTTACCAGAGTTGAGGAAGAAAGGGGTGATTTCGGCCGAAAAGATCCCAACTTGAAATTAGGTAATTACTGTGAATGAAACCCAAAATTAAGTTAGGGGAAATGATTAGGAGGTTAAGGAGCTCAAAAGGGTACAAGAAGAATTGAAGAAGAACCACTGGAGCGCCAAAGTCGCCAACAGACGATCGGGGGTCCCGACGTTTAGAATCGCGCGAACAGTCCAATCGGAAACGAGCGGCTGAGATTGCTTGGGACGTTTGGGCGGTCCGAAAGGCCCAACGAATAGATACCACCCGATGGAGAACCAATGGTCCAAAAGCGAAGCGCACCTCGGGAGGTCCGAAGGTTCACACGAACGAGGGCCGCCCGATGGATATCTAACGGCTGAGATCGAATGCGTGCTTAAAGTGATCCCGAGGTGTAGTTAGTTGATCGGGCTCAACCCAGTCAACTTGGTTGGGCTCGGGTCTTACTCGAGGCCAACAATACTTTGACTTAGGGTTTTAATTTAAGCTAAAACTTTGGGGAATTGTTTAAGGTATCAAACCAACTCCAAAAATTCTGAAATTTTTACAGGAGCTTGCTAACTTAGATATTGACCTTGTATAAAATTTTTAGAGTTTTTCATGCAGTGAATTTGCCTCCAAAAATTCAGCAAGGTACTGAGCTAGGGTTTGACCAGGGTCAAACATGTTTGACTGGCCTCTTAAAATTATCAAACAATTTCTAAAAATTGTAAAATTTTTCAGAGGGGTTTCATACCCTTAGAACTTAGGAAAAATATTTTCAGAGGGTGATCACAAGGTTAGACAAGGAAGTTCTGGAAAGGCAAGATTTAGGTCAAAAGAGACTTGTGATTTGTATTTTCATAATTCTTTTACAAGAATTCTGCAGAACATACATGAAATCCAAGATGTAAGAAAAGTTTTTAATTTCTACATATTTTCTTACATTTGAAACACAAACCAAAACTTGGGATATTACAAATCTCCCCCCTTACAAGAATCTCATCCCGAGATTCCGTTTACTCGGAGAAAAAAGACGGGTAGTCCGCACGAAGACGATCTTCCCGCTCCCAAGTTGCCTCATCCTCGGAATGGTTTGACCACTAAACTTTAAGGAACTTGATGACACAGTTTCTTGTTCTTCGTTCAGATTCTTCAAGAATACGAACAGGGTGCTCGTGGTAGGTCAAATCTTCTTGCACAACGAGATTTTCCAACGGAGTTTCCTTGGTTGGGACACGGAGGCACTTCTTCAAATGGGACACATGGAACACATCATGTACCCCCTCAAGTGTAGCTGGCAATTCCAACCTGTATGCAACAGCTTCCACTCTCTCGATAATGCGATAAGGCCCAACATATCGAGGAACTAACTTGCCCTTGATGCCGAAACGCTGATGGCCCTTCAAAGGTGAGACTTTGAGATAAACAAAATCATTGGGCTAAAAGCTCAACTCACGGCGACGAGGATCCGCATAGCTCTTTTGCCTGGACTGGGCTGTGCGCAAATGATCGCGAACAAGCTGAACCTGTCTCTCGGCCTCGTTGATCGAATCTGGGCCGAAGAACTGCCTCTCACCAGTCTCTGACTAGTTCAACGGGGTCCTGCACTTTCTCCCATACAAGGCCTCACTTTCTCCCATGACGAGACTAGCCTGATAGCTATTGTTGTAGGAGAATTCAGCAAACGGTAGGCACTTCTCCCAATTCTTCCCATAGGAAAGAACACAAGCACGGAGCATGTCTTCCAAAACTTGGTTGTCTCATTCTATCTGATCATCAGGTTGAGGATGATAAGTCGAAATGGAAGAAAGATGAGTTCCATAGCCTCTGCGACTATGCCAAAATCGAGAAGTGAACAGAGAACCACTATCTGAAATGATCGTCTTCGGTACCTAGCAAGCTTACGATCCTTGAGACATAAAGCTCAGCTAAGTGACCAGTACGAATCTTGGTTCTGACTAGTAGAAAACGTGCCACTTGAGTCGACACGGGAAACTTACCAGGTCCAGATATAACAGGGATTGACAGACCGAGAGATCCTGCTTGATTCTATGATTGGTGGTGCAAGGCCGTTGTTAGCTGGTAGAGCGATTTGTCTAGTTAATTCCGTCAACAACGGGATCTCAGCCTGCTAACTAGCTATGCGGAGTCATCCCCCCGCAGCTAGCTTCTTAGAGAGACTATAACCGTTCTCAGTTGGTGGAGCAATTTGTCTGGTTACTCCACTAACGAACGAGACCTCAGCCTGATAACTAGCTATACAGAGTCATCCCTCCGTAGCTAGTTTCTTAGGGGGACTATGGCCGTTTAGGCCACAGAAGTTTGAGGCAATAACTGCCTGGGATGCCCATGGATGTATTGGGAAGGAAATGTGCCACTCAAGTCAAACGATTGCTGAGCAGACCTGATCTGACCCACCAATTTAATTATCATAATTATCGAAAGGAAGTGCCCAAAGATCAAGGTTGGCACACCATGCACAAGGCACCAATTAGTTCTGGGCATAATAACATCCTTTTCAGTTGATCGAGGAAGGAAAAGGCTAGTACCCAAAACAGAGTCTTATACAAGATACCTAACTGAGCAGGTGCTATCCTATTACACCTTCCAAAGGATAGCTATTTGCTGGATACGACCTCCATGGTAGTTTCCACACACCTAGATGTAGTCATCTCTGTTGAAGTTCACAGGGAACTCGTCCAGAAGATGAGCTCCGGCGATCCAGTGTCCAGTGGAGACAAGGGGCTGAAGAGGCGCCTCGGGGATCCTAATAAAGAAACATGACCTTCCGGAGGATCGGGCCTCTGATTGCGAGGAAATCCTGCTGTCATGCGGACTTGGTGGTGCGGTCCATAGACAGGCACTGGCCCTGTCACTTCCGGAAGTCGAAACCCGGGTGGTGCCGCAGCAGCTGGGGAGGTCTCATTGGCGCCAAAAAGCACATTGCGAGGAACGCGGTTCATGTTGACCCCGATCCTGAGGTACTCCTGGGCCTCCCTGAGACGACGCCGAGTTTCTGACAACTCATACAAATTGCAGCGATGAACTTGGTCCATGATGCGGACCAACCTCGCCAACTGTCGTACTTGAGGGTCTTCTCCGAACTGAATCTCAGCGAACGTGTTTACGTCCGCTTCAAGCCCTCTTTGTGGAAAATGGTCGTAGGGTGGTTGAGACAATTCCGTCAAGTCAAGACGAAGTTGACTCATAACCCTGCTGGTAGCTTCTTGAATGGCTATGGCTTCGGAGGTGGCGTGAACTCGAAGTCGACGGGATATCGCTGGTTACTTGTCTTGCGATGACGTTGACCACGCACCGATACTCTTCCATTCCGAGTCCCTCGTCCCGACGGTAGATGGCATACTCTGGTTGGTAGGTGAAATTGGCGCGCCACATCATATCTCGCAGCAGTGCGAGATACCCGTCCACGTACTCCGCACGCGTCTCCTTGACCAAATACCACCGCCCATCTATCGTATACAAGAACAAGGTAGGTGAGCAAAGCTAGGAATTCAACCGAAGTTGGGGTGGGAACAGATACTAAGACGGATAAGGGCCAAACCCGAAAACTGAGGGCAGGGAAAACAATAACTTGCAGAGAAATGAACTCAAAATGCTAAAAAACAACACAAAATCAGCACAAGGTCTCAAGTCACAAGATCAACTTCCTGGTACGACAAACTCGTATGGAAAGAACGAGCAATCGGTTTAGGACGGTAAATTTTAGAACATAGCCCTAGATCCAATTCAGAAAAGGGTAAGCTAGAACCATCTAAGAGGGTGTCAGATACTTAGCCAACTAATATCACATCTTACCCTTTTATTTCTACAAGTTTTAGTTGAGTTAACCTCTCATTATCTACCCTATTTAGAAACCATGAGCTTGCTGTCCAGATTTCGCACCCAAGCTCCTAGCCGAAATCTTCAACCCCAGAAGCTCCTAATCTCCACCAAAAGATAGTCAACTCTTCAATTTATGACTCTCATGGTTTTCCCAAAACCAATTTAACCGATTATGCACTATCTTTTGAAAGAAGATAAGAGGGAAATCAGTATTTCAAAACTTAACAAAACAAGGTAAGGTGAGCAAGCTAAGATAGATAAGGAATAAAATCTGAGCTCTTACTTAGATTTTCACAACTCACTTGATAGTTTTGAAACTAAGTTTTTCAAAATATCCTAAAGGCGACCAAGCTAGGGGCTTCTACGGTCAGTATGGCTCTGATACCAAGCTTTGTGAGACCCCAATTTATTTAGCTTGTAATACTTAGCCTTTCATTGGCTCTAGCATCACAAACAAAATACACCGTGCCTCGATGGACATATGCTTCCCAGAATTGCAGCAAACATACATCTTTACAAAAGCATGCATCAATTCCATACAACAAGTCTAGCAAAAGACATACAATATGTAGAGTTATTACAAAAGAGCCGACCGGCCAAATGATAACAACGTAGCAAAGTGACAGCGGAAGCAAAATCGCCATAAGATGGCTATAGCAAAAGTCGACCGGTTAGCCACACACCCACAAGGCAACCGACCAGGCCGTCAAGCTAGTCGCACGATCCGCAGCAAAACTCACAGAAGTAGACCCCTTGGGGATCCACTTCCTCCTCTGCACACAACAAGCAATCAGGTGAGTACAAAATTATAATCGTAATACTTACGGGTAACAAGCCTATACATAGCTACATGAAAGCTGTAACAAAGGAGATGGTTATATGGTTAATTGGACACATAAAGCAATTTTCGTTTGCAATAATGTAATAGATTGAAGGCAATTTGTCAAATCTGTTTTTAATCATTGAAATAACAGCGAGATAACAATAAGTAACATAAGTAACAATCTAGAGGTGACTAACCCAATAGCCACCACAATATAGCACGAATCCCCGATTCGTTCCACCCATCAAGTTTTAATTTAAGAGGTTAGAGTCTAACTCTTGCAAAACCTAACCAAGCGTGTCCATAACTTAGGACGAGGCTATTCGAATAGTTCAAAACCCTGCAGGGGTGTACCAATATACCCACACTTCAGACCGCCTTTTCGCCACTAGATTAAGCACACTTTCTTTGGTATGCATGCACGACTAAGTCCTACGAGACGCTTTCCAATGGAAAATGCTCATCAAGAGCCGCACGTATGGGGTTATCACCTAGTGGACCACCATTACGGCACCCACTAAGGACCCATACGTATAGTAAGATGCACCGGCCTGGCTCAAGCCGCATGGGGGTGCTCCCCTCAATCACGTGACCCACGTTGCATATAGGAATATACAACCCACCACGCGACTCATCAATTAACACCCCCCCAAAGTTCTAAGTCAAGAGAGGTATCATTTCCCTCTAGTGTGGTTAGCACGCAAGAATGCTTGGATAGTGTGACACAAGATGTTCGGTCCTTGCCGACTTGACACCAATCAATCACACCCCAAAGCACACCATCTTACCATTGTGCCCAAGTCCAAATTATTTTGTTTTTATTTTTAGTTTTCACAACTAAACATAGCACAAAGGCCAAAATATAAAGTCATAATAAGTTCTGTGATCAAGGTTATCGACTAAGTCGACAACCGCCCATTTCTACCTGTAGCTAAGCATAGCTAAGCAACATTACTCGTAAACTACTAAGTGACAAGGGCTCATCCAGCGAATCTTAAATCACAACAAATAAGCATAGGCTCAGTAGTAGAGGATAAACATTTGCCTACAGATTATGCATCTAATGGGTCAACTAATCGACAATAGTTTAAAACAAGATAGCAATACGTACGTAGAATTTGCAAACAATATATTAGACTTTGAAAGTAATAGGAGCAATATGATCAAATGATGCTACATCTGCTTACCTTGCTAAAGATCGCAGTTTTGCTGCTGAAGATCACTCTTGGGTTCAATATAATCTTCGGAACCTAACGCAAGAACGCGAAAATGCCATAAGAACGAAGAGCACCGAAAGAAACTAAAAAACGAAAGTCATCCAAATTCCATGAAATTTATACAGTAGCAAGGGCATGATTTTAAATGAATTTAGCAACATAAATTAAGTAATTTGGACAAAACATGAAAAATTTATAACCTAAACAAATTTTCTCAGCTTGGAAATTCCAAATTAAATTAATTTCGGTTACTGTTCATGGCACAAATTTCCAGAAAGATCTAGAACCTGAAATTTTTATGGTAGGTAGAACATGACATTCTAAGAACAGCAAAACTGAGTTTACTTCATTAGGAGTTAAAATGAATTGCTTATGATTTTTCTAAGTTGTGAAACTAGAACATATCATTCTTCAGAGGCAATTACATGAACAAAACCTATTCTATGTTAAACTACATTATAATAGGAATTTAGCAAATTTTAGTTTGCTTAGTTTGGAGTTACAGGGAATTACTTGTGTATTTTACAAATTTTAAATAAATTTCTAAACAATATTTATACCTAATCAAGTTAATTCAACCTTTGTAATTTTCTGGTACAGTAATCGGTGTCTACACATATTTTTGGATTAAAGTTTAGTTAAATGTAAATTTATCAGAATTGGAATCAACCGAAAAGGAATTAAAATGAATTAGTTATGGTATTTCCAAGTTTAATACAATTCTTAGTTAACAAATAAAGCTTACCGGAAATAAAACAAACTTAACTCAATAGAAAATGACGTGGACAAACGTAGGCCACAGATCAAGAATCTAACGGCCCTTGCGCACCGCACACCGCGCTCGTACGCGAGGAGGTCCACGGGACCCACCGTTGGATTAAGATCCAATGGTCCACGTCGATTGGGGCATCCGGAGGGGTTCAAACGTCCCAATCAACCACGACCGTTGATATGAAGATGGAGGGCCTACAGGGATTTGGACGATAGGGGGGTCCGAATGTCCCACGAGATCTGAGCCGCAGATCTGAAAATGGACGGTTCAAGGTCAACAAAGTGTTGTGCACAACGCACGTGAGCACTAAGTGCATAGAGAGAGCGAAGTGCGCGGGCCCACATGGTAGTGACTCATAAAGTCCCATTAAGACAGCCATTTATTGCTAAACAGTGATTAATAGTGATTATCAATGATTTGCAATAAATATGTCCTAACGGTGTTGTACAGTACCAGCCCGGGGGGGGGGGGGGTTAGGCGATAGGGCCCACCTGACAGTGACTCAGTGGGCTATTTAGGATAGCCATTAACTACTAGATCTAATGATTAACGATGATTAGCAATTAATGGCCGGATCTTTGCCCTAATGACAACAACAGAGGGAGGGGCTCGTCCGACAAAAACCCGAGTGCGAACAAAAGATCGTCGCCTGCGGCTTCGGCCATCGCGACGGCAACTAAAGGCAAAAATGGAAACGCAATAACCTTGCGCACCTACTGGAGGTGACCTCGACGACGATGACGGCCTAAAACGCCGGCGAGCTGGAAATCAGTGATGGTGACCAAAACGACTGAAAGCGAAAATGGTTAAAAAGCTCTGCATTCTCCAAAGAAGCGGGTGCCACAGCATCTAAGGACTAATAAGGAGCTACCTTAGCCAAGCAGAGCTTCAAAGATGGCCGGAGCAGCTTTAACGGCGGAGGAGCTTGCCGGAGCCGAGGAAGATGACGATGAAAATACGGCCTGAGCAAGATGAACACCACCGGGTGGTCAAAATAGCTACATTAAGGCCCACAGAAGGTCCATGAGCAATTAATTGCTAAATGAAACCACTTACCGGAGTTGAGGAAGAAAGGGGTGATTTCGGCCGAAAAGTTCCCAAATTGAAATTAGCTAATTACTGTGAATGAAACCCAAAATTAAGTTAGGGGAAATGATTAGGAGGTTAAGGAGCTCAAAAGGGTACAAGAAGAATTGAAGAAGAACCACTGGAGCGCCGAAGTCGCCAACAGAGCTCCACGGCCTTTAATGGCGATTTTGGGATTTTCAGAGGTTCTGAGCTCCAAGAACAAGGAAGAGCTAGGGGTGTTGTAAAGGAACTCAAGGGTGGGCTTTGGGGGGCTTTTCATAGCCGGAAACCAACGGCAACTTAAGAATCAAGTCCATGGTGAACTTGGCTCACAAGTCGCCATGGGCGAGGTGAAGGGACGGGGCAATGAGAAAGGCACCCATGAGTGCGAAAGCTCACCGAGGGCATTTAATGCGAAGGACCGAGCCGTTGAACAGTGGCGCACGGAGTTGAAAGGGCTCCCCATGCCCTGTTTCCATCACGCGCGTGCGCTAGAGGTTGAAGATGATGACCAGGGACGAGGGGCCCACATGTCAGTGAAAGGGTTGAAATTGCTCAGGTAAAAAATGACGAGGGGGGGGGGTAGGTCAAAATGAGTCAAAAGATTCTGGGCGGTTGGATTAGAAATGTACGGTCAAGATTTAACAGAGACGATCGGGGGTACCGACGTTTAGAATCGCGCGAACGGTCCGATCGAAAATGAGCTGCTGAGATTGCTTGGGACGTTTGGGCGGTCCGAACGGCCCAACGAATAGAGACCACCCGATGGAGATCCAACGGTCTAAAAGCGAAGCGCACCTTGGGAGGTCCGAAGGTTCACGCGAACGAGGGCCGCCCGATGGAGATCTAACGGCTGAGATCGAACGCGCGCTTAAAGTGAGCCCGAGGTGCAGTTAGTTGATCGAGCTCAACCCAGTCAACTTGGTTGGGCTCGGGTCTGACTCGAGCCCAACAGTACTTTGACTTAGGGTTTTAATTTAAGCTAAAACTTTGGGGAATTGTTTAAGGTAGCAAAACAACTCCAAAAATTATGAAATTTTTACAGGACATTGCTAACTTAGATATTGACCTAGTATAAAATTTTCAGAGGTTTTAATTTAGTGAATGTCCCTCCAAAAATCCAGCAAGGTACTAGTTAGGGTTTGACCAGGGTCAAACAGGTTTGATTGGCCTCTTAAAATTATCAAACAATTTCTAAAAATTGTGAAATTTTTCAGAGGGGTCCCATACCCTTAGAACTTAGGAAAAATATTTTTAGAGAATGATCACAAGGTTTGACAAAGAAGTTTTGGAAAGGCAAGATTTAGGTCAAAAGAGACTTGTGATTTGTATTTTCATAATTCTTTTACAAGAATTCTGCAGAACATACATGAAATCTAAGATGTAAGAAAAGTTTTTAATTTCTACACATTTTCTTACATTTGAAACACAAGCCAAAACTTGGGATATTACAATAGCAATACCGAATAATAACCCAAGAATTAATAAACATTACATGGTGAGTCTATTGAACGAATAAATCAAGTCTCAATCGAACAACCAAAATTATCCAAATCTATTGAATCAAGGAAACATTCATCACACTATGTCAGTAGTTCTCATGACAAATAATGAATCAAGTAATGATAGCGATTGCAAGTGTTCCATGTGCGCTATCTCTTCCCATGCGAAACAACCACCTAAAGCAACAATAAAACAAGAGTGAGTCCACGATTCAGTAAGGACATAATAAAACAATGAACAATAATTTAATAATCATAATCGATATCATCTATTCATTTCTCTTTATGCTCATATTCAAACATCACAAACGGTTTTTATTAAAAACAATGCGTGATAAGTATTAACATAGACGGTTCCAAAGGAACCGCTTGTGATGTGGCGTACAGTATAACCTGTTTTGTAGTAGTGATAGCATATTCATTCTTCATTTAATGCAATGCAGCTCTATACTACATGTCTGCATGCTTATTTCATCGCTTATACCGGTATATTATGAGTGAACACCCGCGATAGTGTTCACCCTTTCATCAAGCCCATCCTCAAAGGATCGGGGACCTCTCCACTCTCGTGGAGTCTCTACCACGAGGTAGATATGTGATCACCATGATCACCTTCTCTTCTATGCAATGATGCACATGATGCAACAATTCAATTTAATCTCATCAAATACTCCATTAACCATAATTCATGTCTTCATCATCAAAATTGATACCATAGTCATTCACAAGACATGTAATTAAACAATATAATGGAATAAATAGCATAATGGCAATGAATAATAAAAGAGACAACGATCAAACCATCGATGATCACTGTTCTACCATGCATTTGCCTCTTATCCTCGGAGAAGAGTAGCGACATTGTGGTAAGGTGCTAGATGCAACATTCCCTAAACAAACAATTAAAACATACTAAAAAACACACCACCACAACACCACAATAATAAACTAATCTCCTTTGCATGTCTACACAAAATTATCATATTTAGTTTGATTCTACCAGACACACTACCCACTGTCCCCATAGTAATATGGCTCTATCTCTCTCCTCTGAAACCCAAATCTAGTTAAGTGTATACTTTCTGGAAGCCCCACAAAATTACCTATAACTTTTTAGTTATAACGAACCTCTGAATTCGCCGTTTACCTCCCCGTTTCCAACTCCGAAGTTTACTCCACAATCTAGACCTTCCTAGAAAGCTAATGGAATTATCCATATTTTCTCTAACTCGTCGAAACCCTGAATCCGAACATAAATACCCTTAATTTCCCCTAAGGTTTTGCAGCGCAATTCGATGAACTAGGGCTTACTGAAATATACACTTTCCATGAACTAAACGATCTACAAATTGAACAACAATTAATCTAGGGCCAACTAAAGGCTACCAGATTGTTACCCCTAAAGAAATCGATGATGAATGCGATACCCTTGATCTTCCCTTCTCTTTCTCTCTTCTCTTCTTCTTTCTTTCTCCTTGTTGGATCTTCTTCTCCTTTCTTCCTCCTTGTTGGATCTTCTTCTCCTCCTAGCTGGACCTTCTTCTCCTTCTTGATGGATAGCAGCAGCAGCAGCACCAAGGCAAAGGGGTGGCGCTGGAGGGGCTCGACAGGGAGAGGCGCCGGGAGGAGCAGCGCCTGAAGGGGGTGGCGCTGGGGAGGAGGGGTGGCGGCAAGGAGAGGAGGTGGGTGGCGGCTAGGGTTTGGCCAGCCCAATGGCCGGCCAGCCCCCCTTGGGTCGAGGAGCACCTTGGGTCTTCAGCCCAGGTTCTAATCCCCTTAAAGTTCTGAATTTTCTATTTTAATTCTTTTTAATTACTCAATTAGGTGGACAGGATATTACAACCTCGTCGAAAACAAAGCCTTGGGCGCGCATGTGACGGAGCAGCAGGAGGGATTGCTGTGTCAGGCCACCCTTGGTGAGCGCGTCAGCGAGGGCGGCGTACTCTGGGTTGGAGGGCGGGAGGCGCCGTCGCGGGCCATCCTGAGCCAGCCAGATGCGTCGGAGCTCGGTCCACCGGCGCGCGCAGGCGAGGTGGCGGAAGAGGACGCCGTAGTGGACGGGGTTTGAGGAGTACCCCGGGAGCGCGGAGGCGGTCGAACATGTCGAGAGGAGCACCGTCTGCTCGCGCGAGAGGTTCCATTGAGCGTCGATACAACGCCCTCCACGCCGTCGGGAGCCAACTACTGGCATGCTGTTCCACCTCCAGTCCACGGCCTCCGGCACTAACAAGGCTCTAGCTGCATGATTTATGTTAACTAATCAGCAATAGGCAAATCACATTAAATTGCGACTCCAACTCCAAGTGAAATGCAACTGTAAGCACATAATAAGCAGGCGAGTCTCCATGGAAAGTGGGAAAATACCAGATTTCTATCGGAATTGAACTATTTGCTGTGAAAATCTCTGCGTTACCAAACAGGCCGAAAACGCTTGGTAAACTTAAAACTATAGGAGCAGAAAGGCAAGCCTTCCCACTTTTGATGTTACTACACCCAGTGGCCTGACAACTCAAGGTGCACGTATGCAACTACCAAAGACCATATCCGCCCATTTTTTACAGCACCAAAGTAGAAATGCTAATGTCGCAAAATTTCTGTACAGTGAGATTGTACATATCCAACGTATTATCGGGTCCCTGAAGTACTGAAAGCTCTCTTTGCCTCCATTTACTTAACAAGAAGTGGCCTGACAACACTTCGCCTCGAATGGGCTCCCTGTAGAACCTCACAGAGCCAGGGTCCCTTTCATTTTTTGAAGAATCCAAAAACTGCTTTCTTCGAGGATGATATGATTCGGCTGCCGGATTTACCTGTTGACAACAAGTGAGCATTATCAAGCTCACAAGCTCACAAGCTCAACTTTCAGATGTATCACGGCAAGGAAGATACAGTCGGGTGATTAAATCATTGCGAGAAGTTCTTCTAGGAACAGCGCACCGACAAAGGCTACAAAGTCCGATATCATATCGGCGGGGGTGGTAAATCCGATATCACCGATTTTCGGCCGAAATTCGGAATCCTGGTGGGGTCGCACAACAATGGTACGTACAACTGGAACAGAACGAATGAACGCCGACATGGCCTCGGTTCGAGGAGCAATGTCATCTCCGTTTCGGTCCACGTATTCGTTCCGACCCGCTCGGAGAGAAGGCTCAACCCCGGATGACTTGCGCAGTTGCAAAATACCCAGAAAAGTTTCTTGCCTTTCTTGCAGGGACATTATCAAGCGAACAAGTGCAATTGTTCACATCGGGGCTTACTGATCTGTTGCGCATCGATGTCGAATTACAGAATCCCACAGATTTGCAGGTCACTATGAGTTTTGCTCCAGCATATGAGCAACTGGAGCTCCTCGCTGCTTCGTCATCTAAGCAACGAACATGATCACGCCCTAATCAGCCAAGCAAGGTAACAATTAAGTTCCACAACAATGGGGCGTCCGTCAGCAACTCAATGAGATTCAGGAGGAGGTACGGGTGGACAGGGACCACGAGGGCGTCCGTTTGGTGCAAACACGATCCGGTCGATCGATGCGAGGAGGGCTTATGCTATCATTGTGATGAGAAGTTTGTACGCGGGCACCGATGTGTGTTCTGTCTCCAAGCCTTGCGCCTTGCGGGATGATGAAGAAACTACATTGCCTGATCCAAGCGATGATGATCCCCATGTCTCGCCGCACGCTCTCATCGGGATATATATATATGCCTAGGCTAGACCATGGAAATCAATCTTGTTGATTCGGGCTCCACTCACGAAGACTGAAGCAAGGTAGCCCTAGCTCCCCTGCCGCCGCCTTCCCCTCTCCCGTTTCTCCCTCCCAACCGAGCAAGTCCCAACATCCGAAAAGCCAATGTCGTTAGGAGCTAGATACATGAGTAGATACATGATGCTAAGGATCCTACTGCAACTAGTCTGTGGATTTGGGATTTGCTTTGTTCCTATTTGTTTTCCTGTTTTGTGAGCTGTTGTCACCAAAAGGCATTTACCTCTCCGAGATTAGAATGGCCGGCGATCTTCTTTGGACTTTGGCTTGATTTTCTCATCCCCTCTACTCATACAACCCAAATCATGATAGTTCATATCCAATCATACATGCTAAAAATGGTGTTTGAGTATTTGCAAATCGAGTTTAGCATTTCAATAATCACAAATTTTTATAATATTATTATTTTTTAACAACTGGCATTCCAACCGGTGGACTGGTGAACCGGTGCCGATGGCCTAGCCGGTTCACTCGCTGGTGCGATTTTAATAACTATGGTCAAAACAAACGCCAAATAACCCATTATAGTTGTCTTAACTCACAATATATAGTGATTCCTCTACCAGTCACACAAAGATGTTGGAGTCTTGGAGAAAGATAGCAGTCTTGGAGGAACACGAGAAAGGGCATGAGCAGAGGAGTCATGGAGGACAGAGGATAAAGACTGTTGGTTTTTAAATGATCATGGAGGGGTGTACTACACTGTATTAAATAATTTAAAAATAATTAATATATTATTTAATATTATAACAGCTTTGTAGAGTTTTATTTATCTCCAATAGCTATAGCAATTTAGAAAGCTGATGCAATCATATATGAAATGTCAATAATGCATATTTTAATATAAAAGACGACCTAATATCACCTAGCTCACAGGGAAATATTACGTGCTTATTATTGCGCCTAACATTTCTCAGGTGCACGCTTCTTTTACACCTTGCGCCATGCTTATTCAGGCCAGCCCGAGGTCCTGTCGGCACGGCACGGCACGGCACAAAAGAAACCCGATCTTTCCCCTGACCCAATCCCTCTGGTCTGGCCCAACCATTCCCCCTAGCTTGGCCCAATCCCCCCAGCCTACCCAACCAACCTAGCCCTCCACTCCTCGGCTTGGCCCAACTCCCACACGGCTACTCCATCCCCAACTCCCTCTTGACTTCCCGAGTCCCGGCTCCCAACCCAATCCCCACTCCTCCACCGCCTCCTCCCTTTCACTCCTAGGATGGTGGAGGCAATCACATGCGCCAGGATTGAGAATTGGCTAAAGAGCGGCAACAAGATCAATCGAAGGATCTTGAGATTGTGTAGGCGCGCACGACCTCAAATGCATGAACCATCTCGACATTGATGAGTAGTTAGTACGCATACATGTTGTTACTATACTTTTTCTCACTGGGAACCCCACTCACTGAAGCGCAAGGTTGTTAACGAGGCAAGAACATTGTACCTATAAAATATCAAGAAAAATCTACTTTTTTCTCGAAATATTTACGTGCCCATATTTTTTACGCAATTAATTCAATTTTAACTAGGCTTTTAACGAGACGAGCACGAGAGGAATGAAGATAGCGGTCGTCGCCACTGCCTCCGTCATCTATAGTTACTTAGGGCTGGGCTTGGGCCGGCACAGCACGCCCCTGGCATGGTGGGCTTTGGGCCATGCCTGGGCTTGGCCGGAGGCGGGCCGGCACAGCATGACACGGCGAGGTGACTGGGTCGAGCCAGCACGACACAACGCGGCCCGAAGGACAGCGGGCCCGTGCCTTGCCGGGCCGGCCCAGCCCAATGCCCACCTCTACTTGCGCTTAAGGCGATTTATGGACCAAGTGCCTCAAGTGTGCCTTGTGCCTTTAACTTCCTTGATTAAAACAAGGTATCATCTATCGTAGCAATTCTGATTATTCTTCACCGGTGTTAGTAAAAAAGCTGGATGATTCAAGAGTCATGGCAGTTTTGTGTAGACTATCGCGCACTTAATGAGAAGATAGTTAGGATAAACTCCCGCTTCCAGTGATTGATGAACTTCTTGACAATTTGAAGGTGGCTAGCTTTTTCTGTAAGTTGGATCTTCACTCCGGCTATCACCAAGTTTGCAAGCACCTGCTCGATGCCGACAAGACTGCTTTTCGCACTCATGAGGGTCTTTTCGACAAGATTGATGAACGAGGTTCTATGACCTTATCTCCGGAAATCTGTGCTCGTGTTTTTTTTATGACATGTTGATTTACAGTTGCACATGGTCGGAACATTTTAAACATGTGCATGGTTCTTCAGCTATTGCAAGAAAAATAAGCTCTACCTCAAGTAAATGAAGTGCTCTTTTGGTCAGGAACTATGTCTAATCTTGGTCATGCTATATCAGTCGAAGGCGTCGCCATGGACAGAGGCAAGGTGCAAGCGGTAACGGATTGGCCTACTCCGCGGTCGGTCCGAGCTTTATGAGGATTTCACAGGCTGGCAAGATATTATCACAAATTCATTAAGGATTATGGACTTGTTGCAACCACTACCAGAATCCGTTATTTTCCTGAGTGTCTGAAACACTCGGGATCGTTTAGTCGGGACAAAATTGGTTTCCCAAGTGTTTTCGAGATTTACACTTGGGAGAAATAACTTTCCCGAGTGTTCGGGCTTACACTCGGGAAACATAAAACACTAGGGAGAACAGTTCGCACAATGGGTTCTCCACCGTAATGGAATACTTTCCCGAGTGTATGTCAACCAAAGACACTCGGGAAAAATTATTTTTTCCTGAGTGTATATCAATGCTCGGGAAATTAACGGAATACATTCCCGAGTTTATGTCAACCAAGGACACTCGGGAAAAATCGAGCTCTGAACTTGCCCCTGCAAGGTTGGTACGTACAGAAACATTGACGGGATTCTAGGGAGAATGCCTGCTTTCATTTCAATTTTCCATCTAAACAAGTTCACGTACAAAAGAATAACAGACAACATCGAACAAAAAATTCTTGTGATGAGAAATGGTAACATTCTGGGGGCATTCTGCCCTTTTATTAGAACAAACACTCAAACCTCTCCTTCCTGATTAGGTAGGCAGGCAAACCGGCTTTCACGAAAGTGAAATCTCATTTGTGTACATAAGCTTACATGAATTTGTTTCCCGGGGTGGCATTACAAATTTAACATTAGCAATATGAAAGGAGGTTACAGATGCTGCTAGACTGAGTGGACAAAAAAGGGTGGCAGGTAGCAAATCCAAGAACCACCAAAGCCTACCTAGAACAACCAGTGCTTCTTTTTAGTCTTGCGTGTTGGAAGATCTGCAAAGTACAGAGTATATGATGACTAGGAGGTCACGTGAACTAAGTCGACTAACCATTGATGCACAAACACTCTAGTAGATATTTTCAAATGCGACCACTAAATTTCTATTATAACTGCTAGATATCATCGGGCAAAATACTCACTTTCAGTTGCATACAAGGAATTGTAGTGTACTTCACTCCAGAAACTTAGCCAAAACTCTGCAAAAGGGAACAAGGAATGATCAAACACCACATTTTCCGCTGGGATTTGCCCCCCATATCATGTATGGGGATGGGGGATTTAGCTGCTAATAATGAGCAAAGATTTCTACAATGAACGATTATCACAATAACAAAGCAGTTCACACGATATGAGACATTAAGTTCCAACATGCAATAGAATATGTGAGCATTGGAACAAACAAGATCCCAACTCTAACCTCTTGTAGGAGAGACATCCCTGGGGACTATCTCGATTAGGCATGTGAATTATAGAATGCCTGGTTGAAAAAGGAAAATAAGCAACCAAATATGAACGACATTGTGTTGCTTGCCAAGATAGAGATAATAGGAAATGTCACTAAAATTTCTTACTATCTTCAAATTTCAAGGGGTTTTATTATGATGATAAAACATCAGATGTAATCTACAACTAGAACTAGACAAATAATACAAAAAAAACCTGTAGTTAAAAGGTTTTTACTCATAGAAATCAATCAGCCATCTTGAAAGTGCTATGTTACCCAGTCTGCAGCCGCTTGTAAGGTCACATTATCTCCCCATTCTCCAGATCTACAGTGTCATAAATAATACAGCATGAATAAGGAGATGAACAACATATTGAAAGTTGTCACATGATAGGCATCTCAAATCTACTATGGACTGGAACCTTTTTCATTTTCTTTAAGTAAACCTTATATTCCATTGGTACATAGCCTTCATAGTGTTTACTGTATTCCTTTAGCTAAAATAGGGAGATAATATTTTAGTAGTCACGTATCCATGAAACTAGATGGAGAAGGATGTAACTAAGATAAAAACCTATTTATTCACAGAATAAACAAGTTTTTGTTAAGGCAAGAAATATATCGATCACAAAAATAGAGGGAGGGAGGGAGAAAGGGACCTACCTGCTTCACTACTGCCTTCCTAACATGTTTGTGACAGTCAGGATTGCGGAATATCTGGTCTGCCAGAGCTCGAAACTGTAGAGAGAACAGACAACACAAAGTAGGGATAGGTTGAAGACACAATTAAAAAAAAAACTCCACCTGAAAGATGAGATGAAATATGATAATTATAACATAACATTTCTTTCGAATGAGGTTTTTACGGGGAATTCAGCTAAGCCATAACACAATGTAACCTTTACCTTTCCAATAATGTTTCATGGTCTAATGTTGCATTATTAACATCGGGAATTTCCCCATTAACTCGAGGAGTGTGATGCCAATGAGGACGACATCAGTAACTTGGTACAAGGGCAAGTACTTGAAAGGTAAGGAGCTTGCAGCATAATAGTTTGATTTAATAATGAATGCAGATAACACTTCTGTACTACAATGTTCATTGCTATCAATTAGCTTTATTGGATGCTACTACATAGACAAGTTTTATTTCTTTAACATGCCAAACAAAACTGTTCTTCGCTTCAGTTGAAAAGACACCAATGGTCACGCCATCCTCACTTCCCTAAGTACTGTTGTTAATACTTGAACAAGAGTTTTACTAACATGATCTTGTTGTTCAGACATGCTACCTCAGAAGGAACATTGAGAAAATGACTGTAGGCTGCAAAGGAAAGTAAATAAATTTGGTGATAAATGATACTAACAGAGTAACAGTTAAGAGCATGCATCAAGCACAATTGTAAAGAAACTGTTGGTAAGTTGAAAACAACACGCTCATGTTCAAGATATAACATTTAGGAAATTCAATCATGTTCAAGATATAACATTTAGGAAATTCAAGAGGAAATATCAAGACTGAAGCATACAGTTCATAGTGTTAATTGCAGAACAGAGATCCTAACCACCCCATGATCATTTTCAAAAGGAGTTCCTCACAAAACTGATAGCCAATATAGAGGGAATGTTCACATCACAAACAGATAGTCTTCTGAAACAACAAATCTCGTGATTCCTTGATACCAAAGCTCGCGATGGTACTGGAAATTGTCGGTGCCCGTACGTGAATAGTACTGGATAATGTATCATAAATGGCTACTACTTCTTCAAATGGAACAAGGTTGAGCCTGGAATGCGTGTTTGGTCCTGCCATCCTGTTGTGACATGGATGGTTACAAAATAGACTAAAGATGTGCTCGTAAGAGTGTTGATTAAAGTCTAGACAGCAAGCACACAATACTTAACTAAGCATACATAATGATATTAAATGCACAAAAACTCAATACCAAATGGGCGTACAAAGCACTAAGGCCAGTACAAGATCCATTAACTCAAATCATAGTTTTTCTGGTACAATTACATTCATATAGGTCCGTAGACGAATGGTAACTGCCCGAAAAAAAAATTCTTGCAAGAAAACATCAAGAGTTCAACAACTACTAACCTATTACATAAATTTAAAGATACATGCTCGCTGGACACATGTCCGAACAACGAGCTCACTACTCTAACACTCTATATATTGTTCTGATCGAAGTTCACTGGAAACTCATCTAGAAGATGATATCCGGGTGATCCTGTATCATCGGGGTCCGCTGGATTGGTGAGGCGTAAGGGTGATCCTGTATCATCGGGTCCGTTGGATTGGTGAGACGTAAGGGTGATCCTATGTCGATAATGGCCTCCTACTTCGGGAAGACGATACTCAGGTGGCGTAGAAGTACAGGGGGAGACCTCGTTGGCACCATACACCACGTGTCATCCCACAAGCCTCATGTCGCACAGGAGCTGCAGGTGCTCCTGGGCCGCTATGAGACGACGCCGTGTCTCCTAAAGCTCATGCATGGTGCAACGATGCATTTGGTCCATGATGTGAATCAATCTTGCCAGCTGCCTCACTTGGGGTTCTTCTTCGTACTGGATTCTAGCGAAAATATTCACTTTCGCGTCATGTGCTTGCATGGGAAAATGGTCGTACGGTGGTTGAGACAACTCTGTCAAATCATAATGGAGACAGCTCATGGCCATACGATCCACTTCCTGTAATACCATGGCATCGGAAGTGCCACGTGCCTGAAAACGGTATGGAATGCTCCCCGTAACACGCCTGGCAATGATGGTAGCCACTGCCAGGTACTCTTCCATTCCTGACCCTCTGTCTCGTTCGTAGATGGACTAGGTTGGTTGATATGTGAAGTTTGCCCTCCACATTATCTCTCTAAATAACGCCGGGTATCCTTCAACATCTTCAGCTTGTGTCTCTCTGACGAGGTACTGACGATTCATCTAAGTGTAAGAAGGGCAAGGTAAGTTAGTTTTGCAAACTAAAATGAGAATAAGGTAAGAAAAGATACTAAGATGGGTGAGGAATAAAAGATATTTCTAACTTTACTTTTTGAAATTAATTTGATAATTTAAAAATAATTTAACCAAGGACATGCTAGACCTAACGCACGTGCTATCTCTAACCTGCAGTCAGTATGGCTTTGATACCAAGCGCTCTGAGGACCCCCGGATTATTTCTGCAAGACCAAGGCCTTCTCAGTCTTATGGAGATAATTCTGGGCCTCTGGTAAATGGATTCCAACTTAACTCCGTGCAAGTGGGTGTATAAACTGAAACTAGAACCCTGGTGATCATGCGCACTGCTCCTCTGCAAGCATTGCATGATGACCGGTTCTCTGAACGGTCCAAGCACACACTTAAACAAGTTAAGAGGGAATCCATCAACAGCGAGCATGGGGCTATGTTGGTCCCAGGATCAGCGACCAACACGCCCATACCCACATACAACATTGATCACATCCATACAACATCCATACATTAATAATTCAAAAGACATACAACATAATAGTTAAAGTCTACGACTATTACAAGCGGTTGACCGACCAAATTCAAATAAGAACAATAAGTAGCAGCGGAAGCAAAATAAATAAACCAAAAGTCTTCAGAGCATGGACAACTGCTGCTAGTTCTAAGTCATGTGTAGGATAATTAGCCTCATGTGGTCTCAATTGCCTCGATGCATAAGCCACAACTCGGCCTTCTTGCATAAGTGCACAAACTGAGCCCATGACGTGAAGCATCACAGTATATGTCGAAGCTCGAACCACTCAAGTACAGGAGCTCGGCTCAGACATTCTTTTTGGATCTAAAAGCTTTCCTCACAGTTCGCTGACCATTCGAACTTCTTTTCCTTCTTAAGAAGTTGGCTCATTGGCTTTGCAATTTTAGAGAAATTCTCGATAAATCTGCGGTAATAACCCGCAAGTCCGAGAAAACTGCGGATGTCGGTGACGCTCTTGGGTTGTCTCCAGTTCAGTACATCTTGCACTTTGCTAGGATCAACAGCGTCACCTCCCTTGGATAACACATGACCCAATAAACTAACTTCATAGAGCCAAAACTCGCATTTGTTGAATTTCGCATAAAGTTGATGCTGACGAAGTGTTTCCAACATAAGCCTCAAATGTTGCTCGTGTTCTTCATCAGACTTGGAGTAGATGAGGATGTCATCGATGAACATGACAATGAACTGGTCCAAATACTCCATGAAAACCGAATTCATAAGGTTCATGAAGTAGGCCGGTGCATTAGTCAATCTGAACGACATAATAGTGTACTCGTACAGATCGTAACAAGTAGAGAATGTTGTCTTCGGTATGTCTTTAGTTTTGACCTTGATCTGATGATAGCCCAAACACAAATCAATCTTGGAGAAAACTTGGGCTCCACTCAGTTGATCAAACAAGTCATCAATCCGTGAGAGCGGATACTTGTTCTTGATTGTGACTTCGTTCAGCGGACGGTAGTCAACACACATCCGTAAACTCTTGTCTTTCTTATTGAAAAAATGGTCGGGCATCCCCAAGGTGAGGAGCTCGTTCGAATAAAGCCTTTGTCTTGAAGTTCTTTGAGTTATTCTTTCAATTCAACCAACTCATTTGGAGGCATCCGATACGGCCGATTTGAAATAAGCACGGTACCAGGTGCAAGCTCGATCACGAACACGACTTCGTGGTCCGGAGGCATGCCCGGAAGTTCTTCTGGAAAAACATCCGGGTATTCACCAGTGTTGAAGATGACACGGTGAGGTCTTTGGGAGCATGCACGAGGGAGCTTCTCCTTCCTCAGCCACCGAGAGGAAGAATGGCTGAGTAAGGAGGGGCATGGGCCGACTTAAGCCTAGAAAATGGATGGAGTGGAGGCGGCGTTAGGTATCAAAGGCTCTGGAGTGGTCAGAGGAGGCGATGGATCCACGATGTTTACAGAGCATCGCAGGGCATCGCGGCCGCATGGCCTTCAGCACCTGAGCGTGCCATGCGTGAGGCAGGAGATGAAGCTGGCAATGCGGGCCCAGAGTGTCAGCTGCTCAAGGCGGCGTGAGCCCGAGGGTGGTCTGGACCAGGTACATTTAGAGGGTTGCGCTCGATCAAGTCGAGGTGGTCCGTTCAATGAAGACTGTATAGCTCAATCGTGTGGGTCCGAGTTTGGTGCGGTGCAGTACGGTTAGTTGGTTGGGTTCAACTAGGTCGAATCGGTACGCCCGTTTGGACCACACGATTTAGATCGGATGGCTAGAGTGTGTGGGAAGCATTTGGACTGTTCGAACGCGTGGCCTGTGCGGATCATTCGATCTAGATCGGATGGTCCTGATTGGCTTAGGTTAAAACAAGTCTAAATAGGTTGATTGCAATTCAAATCCTCTTCTCTATGTTGACCAGGCCACTAAAACTAGAAATGAAATTCCTAAAAATCTAAAATAAATCAGAGGGGTTCTTGGGAAGGTCGAGTGTTCATAAAAATTATCAAACATTATTGTTCATGATATAATTTGTATAATTTAAATTCAAACTTAGGATATGTCATTGTATTGAGTTTGAATTTTCTGTGGTTTGAATTCAGTCCCAAAAATTTGGGAAAAATTATAGTAATTTATAATAACTAATGCAATATTTGAATAAATTATTTCTAGAGGATGATCATTTGTTTTTGTTACTATTTTCCTTTGGATTTTCAAATTTGAAGTATAAGTATAGTCTTTATTGAGATTTTCCAAGTGCAATATATAATGTAAATGCTTGAAAACATGATGCATGCTTATGAGATGCATAATAATTCTCTTTATTAACTTGGGGATGTGACAGTAACACTACTTTAATTTTACCGGAGCCAACTGCTACTGTCTCGGCTGTCATCACATGACCAAGGAAATCAACTTTCTTCTTCAAAAAATCACACTTGCTGAACTTAGCATACAACTGATGCTCTCCGAGTTTCTCCAGGATTAACCTTAGGTGCTCAGCGTGTTCTTCTTCGGACTTGCAATAAACCAAAATATCATTGATGAACACAACTACAAATTTGTCCAAATATTCCATGAAAACCTTATTCATCATGTTCATGAAGTATGCAGGGGCATTAGTCAGACTAAAGGACATGACTAATAACTCATAATGTCCATACCGCATTGAGAAATCGGTCTTTGGGATATCCTTCGGACAAATCTTCAACTGATGGTAGTCTAATCGCAGATCGATGTTTGAGAACACTCCAGCTCCCTTCATCTGATGAAACAAATCATTCATCTGGGGAAGTGGATACTTGTTCTTGATGGTGACTTCATTAAGAGATCGGTAATCGATACACATCCTCGTGCTTCCATCTTTCTTCCTGACAAAGAAGATCAGTGCGCCCCATGGTGACGAACTAGGTCTCACAAAACCTTTCTCAAGAAGTTCTTCAATTTGCTTCTTCATTTCTACTAGCTCATCAGCCGGCATCTGATAGGGTCTCTTAGAAATTGGTGCTTTCCTGGCACGAGATTGATGACAAACTCGATGACATGGTCCGGTGGCATTCCCGACAAATCTTCTGGAAAAATGTCTGGATATTCTTTGACAATTGGTACATCCTCCAATGAAACGGTCTTCAGGCTATTATCTAATAGATGTCCATCACGATCTGAGGTGGCTAGAAATTTTACTTTCTTTCCATTGGTATCTTCAATGGTTATGGCTCTTTGGCCACAATCTAACACAGCTTTGTGGTTGGATAACCAATCCATACCAAGTATGACATCTAGGGTCTGGGTGTCTAAGACGATGAGGTTGGCTAGAAACACAACTCCAGCTATGAGTAACTTAGCTCCTAAATAGCCCACTCTATAGCTTAACTCTGCTCCAGGTGATTGAACTAGCAGGGTATCCTTAAGAGGCATAACCTCCAACTTATTCTTGGTTGCAAAAATTCTAGAAACAAACGAATGTGAAATTCTAGAATCAAACAAAACTAATGCATGTACTGAGTTAACCAGAAACTTACCTAGTATGATGTCGGGTGCTTCCTGGGCTCCTTCCAAAGTGACGTGGTTGACACAGCCTTTGACTGGCACCTTGAGGTGCTCCTCGGTTGATGCTTGGCGCTGGTGTCTTAGCTGACGTCGCTCCAAGGTTGAAACGGATTGGGTCCTGCTGGTTGCTTCCTGGATTGGGGTTGACAGGCACAGTACTAGAGAAATTCTGTGTGACTGGACCAGGTGCTGAAACAGGTGCAGGCGTCCTAAAAGAATTCTACAGTGGGAAACAAGTGAACTGTTGTGAAACTGTTCTCGCCTTCTACTGGGCTTGATGACTCCCTTGTTGAGCTATTCTGCGCTTGCGGTTGTTTTCCAACTCCTTACGCTTATCCTCAAGGACTAAAGCTTTGTTGATCAGCTCTTCAAAGTCTGGAAATGTGTGGGCAATCAGGCTAACTTGTAGTCCAGAGTTTAGTCCTTTCAGAAAGCGACTCTGTCGAGCCTTGTCAGTGGCGACATCTTCCGCTGCATAGCGAGCAAGCTGAGAAAACTTGTTAAGGTAATCAGTCACTGACATGTGTCATTGCTTGAGAGCATGGAATTCATCCTTTTTCAGATCAATGATTCCTTCTAGCACATGGTACTAGTGAAAAGCTGTGGAAAACTCTTCCCAAGTAATATTCTGTGGCATCTCATGTGCGGCACAAAAGTTTTCCCACCACTCGGCGGCAATAACTTCCATCTGATGGGTGGCGTAGAGAACCTTATCATGATCGCTGCATTGGGTGATCAGCAGCTTCCTTTCAATGACACAGAGCCAATCATCAGCTTCCACTGGTGAAACATTCCCCGAGAAAGTGTGCGGGCGAGTTCTCATGAACTCTGCGAGCTTGGATGGTCCATGGTGACCATGAGTAGCTGGTGCAACACTATTGTTGTGGTTGTTGTTGTTTGCCTGGTTGCTCATATTTTGCATTTGATTCATCATGGTGTACATCATCTGTGTCTGAGCTGCCATGAAAGCTCCAAAATTCTACAGTTCAATTGGGGGTGTTTGCAACGAAACTGCTCCTGCGGGAGTCTGCTCATTCCCATCTAAACCACTGGCTCCTAAACCATTGGCGGTGGTATGACGAGTCTGAACCATCTGGTGAAGCTTTATAAGTTAGATAAGGTAACAAGCACAAGATGAGTTCAGAACTAAGCGGGGGTAGATTAAACCCAACAAACGCTTGCACAAAAAACTCAACTGAAATACTTAGTCATTGATGAGGACATGACTCCCTATGGATACAACCATATTTTCTATGCTTGCTATTCCAATTATAAGAGCCCGTACACTTCACTTAAATTATCAGGTGAGCTCGATTTTAGGAGTGCCTTTGTATTATATGAACTATGTGATGCTATCTAATGATGAAAATGTATATTTGTGCAGCACGACATCACTTTGTGTCCAAGCCAAGCAAGAGTTTGAGTTGGACACGTTCTGGAATCCAATTCGGCCTCCGGAGATGGCCCCAACTTCAAATATGCATAACTTTTACATACAGACTCCGTTTGATTGATTGAAATCTTATCTTGTCCTCTTTTAAATGGATCTAGCCTCACCTCCAAATTCCTTGTAAGCACACTGCAATCATCAAAAGAATGTGCTATATCACCTATTTGGGCCGTGGGCCTTGTAATTCGGATAGAAATCCTAGACTCATATTGTTCATGTGGGTACTGTTCATACATGAATAGTACCACCGCCCCTCCCTCTTCCTCCTATACATAGTGGCCGTCGTCCTCTAGTTTTCTTGGATTTCGTTTATGTTTAGTTCACCTTCGTTGCAACTTGTATCTTCTGCTTGTGTCGACTAGACTACCCGGTCAAGATCCTTAATCGGAATCCCACCTTATCAAGTGCTTCAATTCTCTTTGCAATTTCAGATTACTATTTATCTTGTTCTTGCTTATTCTTCGATTGTATGCAGGAATAGACCTTCGTCGTCAGGTCGATCATGCTTCTAGCAAGATCGATAACAAACTTGGAGTTGGTTCAGCGATTGTCGGGCATATTGGTCATGTGCGATTGGTAACTGGATCGTGAGAGTCGTCTCCCCCAAATCGAGTTATCTTTCACACCGAAAGATCGGGACACCCATTGTCGCATCAGGTGATATTAGAGCTACAGTTGATCGGTGAGATTTTTCCTCTACCTACAGTCCATGAAAAATAAAAAATAGGGTTAGTTCATCTTGTCCAAACCAATCTGTGCCTTGCAATTTTTCTTTTTGGTTTTTGCATTGTTGAATCATTGGTTGCATCGTCGTGTCTAGTTGCTGATTTTTAGTTCTAGTTATTATTTAGTTGGTCGTTGTCTAGATTGCTTCTCGTGTTTTCCTTCGCGTCACTTGATCGTTCTTTTAGGATTCTTAGTTTTTACATCTAAAACAGAAAATTTGTGGGTTAGAACTCCTCTAATCCGCACAAAAAACAGAAAAATCGTGCTGTTGTTAATCCAAAAAAAACTAAGAGGATTTTTATGATGTTTTGGGAGAGTTGATATTATTTGCGACTTGCGGCAAACCCTAGGGCCGGCCAGATATTAGAAGGAGAAAGAGGCAGCCGCATAGAACAAAAGCCGTGGTAAAGAAAAAAATAGAGAAAAAAAGAGAAGAAAAGTGCGTGAAAATTGGTAGAGACCTTCTAAATATAACCATAAGCTTCCACAAAAAATTTCACCAAGTTTGGCCCACGGGTTTGAAAGATATAATAGTTTCAGATTTGAATCCGAGACGGTTTCGAGTCTGAGTAGGATTCCGTTTCCAAGACACCTTCTGTAAAACAGGCATAACTTTTGCATACGGTCGGTGTCCGTTTTTGACGTTCTTGTGCTCGTTTTAAAGCTAACGACGAGGCGCATCTTTTCCACCTAAGCCGCTAATCACCATCTGGGTGCCCCAAAATCGGCCATCTTCGCCCCCGAATTCGCGTCGCAAGTTTTTGGTTTCTGTTTTTGCCATTTCCTTCTGTCTTCCCTTTGAAATTTGGAGTTTGCCTCAACTGCAAGGTTATAGATCTCGTCGAAACATTTCGAATAAGCATATATAAGCCATATAACACTTTATTTTTTCACCGTTTGAGACTAGCAATTGTTTACTGCTCAAACTAGAAGGCTGTTATATTGCATGTTATTCTGATTTTTTTTGTGCCCTACATCGTGTGAACAATCTTGTGCCCCTACAAAGAAGTTTGAGTAGTTGACTAGCGTCTCTCCTAGCACTTAGTGTGAGAATTTCCTTTGCTTACATCAAGTCACATTGATCTTTGTGTGTGCGTTCATACACTTCTCTTCTTAGTCTTTGATTAGCTAGCTTTGATTAAGCTAGGATTAACAATATTGACTAGTACCTTGAATAATTTTTAAACTTGCATTACTGATTTGATTGTTACTAATCCTTGCTACTATATTGAAGCCTATCCTAGCTCCACCTACTACCATTGTACAGGTACTAGTTGCTTGCAATCGCTTTGTCAATCTTCGTAGAGCGTTTGACACCGACACTAGTGACGGTCACCGCCTGCTTGCTTGGTAAGAATTGGTAAGAACCTGGTGTTAGCTTGAGTGTGAGCGACTTTGAGCCTCCAGACTCTAGTAGTTGATAGGAACATATACTTGTGATTTGTTTCCTTATTTTCTACTGATTATGACAGGTTCACGGGATGATTACCAGATAGATTCACATCTTCTTCTAGCCATTGAACGGGAGTGCAAGAAAGTCCACGAGGAAGATGCACGCTTGAGACAAGGTCGTCCACTGCGGGAGGTATATGATCATGATAGTACTTCTGGTAAAACTAAACTCACTGTGCCTACTTTTGCTGGACAATATAATCCTGATGCTTATCTCACATGGGAATTACCTGTACAACAATTATTTACATGCCATGAATTTCCTGATCATCAGAAAGTTAGGGTTGTTACCCGTGAGTTTACTGATTTTGCATCTATTTGGTGGAGTGAATATTGTCGTACTAATCAGCACATACCTAGAACTTGGAATGCTTTGGAGAGAGCAATGAGACATAGATTTGTACCTTCATATTATGCTTGTGATTTGCTTAATAAATTGCAACGTTTCAAACAAGGTGGTAGAACTGTAATGGAATACTATCATGAATTGAAAATTCTTGCGTTGTGGTTTAAAGGAACATGCTGAAGCTACAGAGAATATATTCTTAAGTGGGCTTAATTAAGAAATTCAGGACCTTCTTGTTCACAAAGAATATAATTCTCTCTCTTATTTGTTTATACTTGCCTGTAATGTTGACATCAGATTAAGAAGAAATTGAGAATACTTGATGATAGGGAACATAAGAACAAATTTGTGTTTGTGTCTTTTTCTATGAGTAACAACTTGCAGGAAGTTGAGAACCATGCCAAAGAGGAGAATGAGCTGATTGAACCACTGACTCCATTGGTTGAGAAGGAAGATGAGGAGATGGATGCGCCTACATCATCTGAGGAGAGTCAAAAAGGTAAAGACAATGGTGTTATCAAGGTGAGTATGCTTGTGAAGAACTACAATTGTCCACTGTTCATGCCATTTTAGAGCAAAAATTAGTGGAAAACAATTCTGATATGCACATGTTTCAAGTAGAGAATTCAGACTGCATTGACTTGAGTGCACCATGTGATAAAATAATTGAATTGCCTGCTGTTTTGAGTATTTCCTGTGATGAGTTAATCACATCTAATGATCATGTGGAATTGGTTAGACATAAAGAAGTTTTGACTAGAATTTCTCCTGCTGATTCTTTATGTTACATTATGTTGGATTCACCTATAAAATTGTCACATGTTATGGAGAAAGTTTCTGAAATCGCATGTTCAAAATCCATGTCTAGTGCCTACACCCCTGGGTATAAGTTTAATTTGATTGGAGATTATGGTGTAGACAATCAATTTCTTGTTTATCGAATATGCACAACTTGTGATCACATGGATGAATTGAAGCTTGCTATTTTAAACAACAATTCTTATATACTGAATCTTGTTCATTATGAGAGAAAAATAAAATTTAGTGATCATCCAGTGCATATGTGTTCATCTCTTATTGCATCATCTAGTATTGACAATCTGTATCATGATATTGAAGTATGGAAGAACTTACAAATCTTTTCACCCTTGCTAGATGAATTTGCTATTGCTCGATTGAAATCTGATTATATGGATGAACATTGTTTGATTCCAAAAGTTGTAGATTTGCCTATATGTCACTTCAAGTTTACAACTTCAGATATTTGAATTGCATAAATGCTTCACTTACATTTGCAAAACTAGCAGCAATAATTGCGGTGTGAGAAATTTTGATTTGGTCATTAACATATATGATTATTATTGGGTTAATAATACAATAAGCTTTTATGGTCGCTGCTATTTTATAACATTAATTGTGCAACAACGAAGAACCGTTAAAATGGATGACATATACATATACTATGCATACACCTTGTGAACGGATACAGGTAGGCTACGATAGCAACAATTCAAAAAAAAATTACCATGTAAACCAGGATGCCAAGCAAGTAGATGATCAGAGATCGTTACCACCAGACGTGCAGTGCAGCGGAAGAAGAGTTGGAGCAGCCTGGTCCAACGAAGAGCACGTCGGTGAAGAGTCGTAGTTGATCGTCCAGCGTCCTCGCGAGTCAATCATCTCCTCTAGCAACCTCTAATGTTCCTTGTGAAGATCGTACATCATCCTCAAGCGCAACAGCAACTGCAGTAGCGCCTCGACGGTATCCACACGTCCAGGGCAGGAACAACTGAACGCTGATGTGCTAGCACCAAGTCGCACAGCGGGGCTCTCTCAGGAAGATGGCGGCTAGGGTTTCGGTGGAGCAACTCACGCCTCTCGCATCCTCATAATAGCCTTAAGCATCTCCTTATATATAGTGCCCCATGACGGATCCTATCCGAATACGTTTGACAAATCATATTCGTACTAGTCTATTCCAACCCGTTAAGTGTGTGACCCGTTAGGTTCATGTGTAATCGGTTGTGACTCGAAAACCCTTTTCCGACCACGAGTCGTAGCGGTCCCTAGCAGGACATAACGATTCCTGAATACACACAAATTATATAGGATGAACCTTAATGCAATATGATCTACGACTGGGTTCTCATCACTTACGACCAGTTCGTATCTCATCACAACTAGTCCGTATTTAAGTATGACCAGTTCATAACTCCTTACGACCAGTTAGTACTTAAGTATGACCAATCTGAAACCGTGTATGACCAGTTTGTATTTAGTCTCAACCAATTTGTAACTCCTTATGACCAGGTTTCGATCACTCTGCGATTACATTCGGCTAGTCTACGACTAGCTCGTATCTCCATACGACCAGTCTGTAACTGATTGAACTAAGTGACTTACTCGAGTATTCTCCCTTTGCCTCACGATATCTGGTTTGAACTCCAGGTGAGATATATGTCATCAATGGACTGTTCAATAATTTCTCGATCGAGTATCAGATAACCTTATGTGGTCGAACTCTTCGACCACGAGTGGCACGACCATGCACTTTCTTTATCCGACCACTTTGAGGGGCCCAGAGATATCTCTCCTGTTATGTTTGGAGGGGCAAATCCCATATCCGACCAGTCACATCCCTTTGAAGAATCTAGACCTGCCATTATGTGTTAATGGAGTTTTGGTTATTAATGACAAATCTATTTGTAAGCCTAACACTCTTATTGATATACCTTGTTTAGTCTCAGCTTGGATATAAAAGAAAAAATCCAAATAGATATGCATTCACAATGATAAATCTATTTGTGAGACTAACTATTATATTGCTATATCTCATTTTTAGTCTGAGTTGGATTTAAAGATCAAAGAGATATACATTCAACTTCATATTCTTATATATTGTTGCATTCTTTGGATCCAAAATATAGGTTGAACTCCACCAAAAGGTTAACTTGAATATGTGCATATGTTCTTATTACATATTTGTGTATGCACACATTTAGGGGGAGTTCATTCTATATTTTGTGGTTTTATTAGTATTGATCCATATTCCCTTGTTCACATATATTAAGGATCTTTATTTTGAAACATATCCGTGAGTATATATATATAACTTGTGTAGTTCCTATGTACTCATATGTCTTTTGAGTATATACAACTTGTGTAGTTCATATATACTCATCCTTGAGCATATACAACTTGTGTAGTTCGTATATACTCATATTTATCTGTATTCAATTATTTGAAATTGAAGTGATTATCATCAACTACCAAAGAGGGAAAGATTGTGTATCTTATCCCACCATTATGGTATGATGTGGTAATTCATGATAATCATATTATGAAACTAACATTTTCTATGAGTTGGTGAAACAGGTTATGTCCCATTGTGATGAAGACTTTGGATGACATCATGAGTTGATAGTCATCAAGTCAAGACTCGGGATGGAAGAAATCATCATGTGTTGATGATGATCAAGACAAGATCCCGAAGTGAAGAAGATCATCATGTGTTAATGATATTAAAGTTAAGAGCTTGGAGTAAAGGATGCATCATGTGTTGATGCGCTTCAAGATCTCAAAGAGGAGATGATCATGAATTGATCATCAAATCAAGAGAAGACCCATCATGTGTTGATGGAGCTCCAGTGAAGGATGCATCATGTGTTTATGCATATCAAGACTCAGGACAAAGGAAGTCATCATGTGCTGATGATTTTCAAGTCAAGAACCCGGACTTGAAGTGAAGATGTGAGTCATCAAGCTTCAAGAGGATGCTCAAGGCAAAGGTATGACTAGTTAGGGTTAAGGATGTGTTCTTAGTCTTTCACCGGTCTTGGTGTTTGGTTGGAGACCAGATTGCTAGTATAGGTTGCCGTACTATTAAGAGGGGTCTTAGACTAGTACCTTGAGTTAGTCATGTGTTGATAGCTCATTGTGCTTGCTCTTGTTCTCGTTAGTATGATGCTATTATTTGCGAATGTGTTTTACAAATAGTTGAGGCTCATGCATCTGCTCCTTATAGCATGTTACTTTAGTTTGCGAATGTGCTTTGCAAATGGTTTAAGTCCATGTACCTTACTCCTTGTGGTATTGATTCTAAAAGTTGGCAAATGTGGTTTGCAACTTGTTGAGAATCTTGCTTTTAACCTTTGGTTGCATCTTGCATCAATTTGGCAAATGTGTTTTGCAAATTGAGTTTGTAGCAAATGCAATCTTCTGCTTTCATCTGAAAAATCGGTAGTACCGGCGTGTTCTGCGCGGAACTACCGCTCCGCGGTAGTACCAGAGTATACTGAGCGGAACTACCAGAGTACATTCGAAGCTACGCGCATGATTCAATCATGCGGTTAAGAGCCGCGGTCCGAACGTCCCTTTCAATTTGGGCCATCCGTGTGTCTTTTGTCTGATTGGACTTTGTGTTCTAGTCGTTCTTGTGCTTGCGGTAGTTCTGGTGCCTTTGTGGTGGAACTACCACGTCACGGTAGTACTGATGTTCCTTTGGTGGAACTACTGCACCTCGGATGTACCGATTTTTGTGCGGTATGTTTATTCCAGAACAGTTGTTTTCGAGCATGTGTTGCTCTCTTGGAAGAACGGTAGTACTGATGTTGTTCGAGCGGAACTATCGGAGAGCAAAACTATCGCGTATTGCTTGGTGGTAGTACCACGCCCCTATTTCGACGGCTAGTTCAGAGCATGTGTTGCAGCTGAATTCAACCGTTGAACCTTTTGCGGTAGTACCAGCCTTTGGTTGGCGGTAGTACCGATTGTGCTGTTTTTTTAGCAGAACTTCCCCCCAACGGCTAGTTTCTTTGTGTGGGTATATATATACCCCTTGTGGCCAGTTGGAGGAATGTCGCTGGTGTTCCATTGTTTCCCTTGAGCAAAGAGCAGGCCCTGTAAACTCTTTTGTGCATGTGTTGCACTTAGTGAGCTTTGAGAAACAAATCCTAGTACATGTGTTGCATTAGGTAGTGGATTGTGTATCCATTGAGCTTAGATACTTGATTAGATCAAGTGAGAGTTCTAGACTTGTTACTCTTAGTGTTTGCCAACACCTAGACGGCGTGGAGGCATCGTGCATCGATGATCTTCTCAAAGAAGGTTGTGAGAAGACCCGAGCATTTGTGAGTGGTTTGGTGATCGCCATCTCCGGAGTGGAGGAAGAGCAATTCTGAGTGGATTTGAGGTGTTTGACTTAATTCGTGGAGCTGGTCCAATTGGTTTGGGCTTACCTCAATGTGGATTAGGGGAGACCGGCAAGTCTCTGAACACCACGGTAAAACATCATTGTGTCATTGTGGTTTGCTCTCTTGCTATTTACTTTGTGCAATTTACATTCCTATAATTAAATTGCTTACATGTCTGTGTATGTTTGTTATCATTGTCAATAGACTTACATTGCTGGTGCGCTTAGTAAAGACTAGTTGATTTAGGTCTTAATTGTGCAAAACTGATTTGATTTACAATTCCACATAAAACTCAGTTTTAGCCAAAAAAATTTAAAGACCGCCTATTCACCCCCCTCTAGTTGGCTTCCTCGATCTTACAAGTGGTATTAGAGCTTGGTCTCTCATTCATTAGACTTAACCATCTAGAGAGTAAATGATGGTGACTAGTGATATAGTGCACCTCGGTGAGGCACCTCTATTTGATGGCACAAAATATGCTTATTGGAAAATCCGCATGTCATGCTACTTTAAGGCCATGAGCCCTAAAATTTGGCGGATTGTAGATGTGGGCTTTTCACCCCCATCGGATCCTCTTGCTCCAACTATTGAGGAAGAGAAATGCTCACATCTCGATGCTCAAGCAACTAACGCTTTATTTAGTGCTTTGAGTATAGAGATATTCGATGCCATATACAATCTCAAGGGCGCTCATGAAATGTGGATGCAACTTCAAGATCATTATGAAACATCCACGTTCACTAATGAGGATTGCATACAAGAATGGATGTCGGGAGAAGAATGCTCAACCTCTAGCTTCAGTAATGATGAGATCTCAACTCCATCCACATCACCTCATTGCTTCATGGCCAAAGGTAACAAAGAGGTAAAGACTACATATGATGAGTTGATGGATATGTTAGAAGAGCTTAATGAATATCTCGGGAAAGAGAAGATGAGATTCAAAGTTTTAAAGAAAGAGCATATCTCTCTTCAAAATAATTATGATATGAATCTCTCCTTCTCAAGGAAGTCACTAGATCTAAGGTAGATATAGGCATTACATGTAATTTACTAGATAATATGCCATGTATAGCTCCTAGCTCTTGCATTTCATCTAAGGTAAGCATATCCACTTCTTGTGATGATTTGCTTGACATACCTTGTTGCTCAAAAATAGATACTTCTATTTCTTCTATGTCTTGTGATACTAACCTTGTAGAAGAAAACAATGAGCTTAAGGCCCAAGTCACAAAATTGAAAAACGACTTAGAAAGAAGCCACAAAGGAAAGGCCACTCTCGATGATATTTTGAGCAAGCAAAGAAACTTGGAAGATAAGAGTGGAATTGACTTCACTCCCAAGAAAAAGGAAAGTAGCAAGACAAGGTATAATGCAAGACACACGAAAAATATCAAGTGTCTTGGTTGCAATGAGAAGGGAAATTTTGCCTCGGTGTGCCCAAACAAGATAAATGACAAGCAAATATAATCAAAGAAGAGGCAAGCTGACAAAGAGCAAGTAAAGAAGACAAAAAGGGGAAGTAAAATCTCAACTTGCTACAATTGCTGGGAAAAGGGGCATTTTAGTAAGGATTGTCCCAAAGGTATCACTCCTAAATCTATTATTTATAATGATAATTATTTGCTTAGGAAGGATAGAAATGACAATGTGTTTGCTAGAGGTGTTAGTTCACCTAACATTATTGCTAGGGCCATTTGGGTGCCCAAATATGTGACTAACATTCAAGGACCCAACCGAGTTTGGGTACCTCAAAGTGCTTAAATGATAAATAGGTACTTAGAAAGGCATTGGAGGTTTGACTCACTCATAAAGAAGTGGATTCCACCATATGCAAAATTGAAGCCAAGCTTAGGGATGACCATTTCACATCATGAACCAAGGCTATCTCGGTAACAAGTATTTACATTAAAGTATCTAGCCTCTAGCCTTGTGTAGATTGCATTGCATTCATGAAAATCATTTAAAAAAAGGGGTGTTCTTGCTCTTGTCCAAAAACTACATTAATTGAAATCTTGATCAAGATGGGAGTAGCACATTAAGGGGGAGTGTTAAATCATAATCATGTATATCACATCCCTAAATGTGTCCAAATTGATTAAGTGCTAGCATTGTCTTTCAAAATTAAGCCATTTAGCCAAAAGTCAAAAATTCGAAATTATTAGTATATCTTTGAAAAACTAGTTGAAAAATATATACAAATGCTTTTCAAAAGGGTTTTTGCTTTAGAAAAACTTATTTGAAGTAAAATTGGGTTTCCAACCCAAAACTAGCAATCTAGTATCTTGTTTTTGACATAAACTAAATTTTTGTGTAAAATCTATTCCAAAAGAAATTTGAAAATCGTTCCAAAAGGAAAATCCTAGAGTTGGCTATTCTAAACCTTTTTGGTATTCAAATAATTTCCAAAAGGCCAACCTAGTAAAAGTTATTTGATTTCGAAACTCGTCCAAAATCCTAGTTTGACCTAAGTGGTCACTTTCTAGCATTTAAGTGAGTTTTGTCATATGAGCCAAAATTATTCACACGAATAGGTCCATAATTGTATTTATGACTCATACATGAAAATGGATGCTTTAAATTTCTTCACATGCTCAATTTGTATCTTTTGAAGAAATTTCATGAAAATAAGGTTTCATTTGCAAAAACAAAAGACTAATTAACAAAAAAAACTATATTCTTTGGAGTCTTTTTATCTATCTCATGCATAATGATCCTTAAAAATTATTTGTTGAGCGATTATTATAAAAGATCATTTGCATTCTAGCTCAGCTTCTGAACTTTCAAGCAAAAATGGTAATACCACGTTCTTAACACCGGTACTACCGCTGTGTGGGCGCCCCGGATTATTGGAAATGTACTTAATTAAATTCATATGTAGCACAATTATTAATGAAGGAACAGTACTGTCCCTTAATTAAAGATCATGCTAAAGGTATAAATTTAACAAGTAACAATTCCAATAAACAGGATCCCCGGATATATATATATATATATCTCACAATGGTTCCCAGGATCAACGACCATTGCATATATATATATATCCTTCAACAACATTGCATCATACACATACAAGTCATACATTTGCATAATTAAACATAAGCTTACATCATTCGGTTTAGTACTACAATATAGAGTGACTTGGTCACTTCAAAAGTTTAACAGCGGAAGCAAAGACAAAATATTAAAGTCCACCAATGGCCTCATCCACCCGCAGGCAATTGCGTGGAGGAAAGAAGTAGCTTTACTCGTTAGCGTCAACCTGATCGGCGCTAACGGGTACTTCATAAAGAAAACCGTCCTCACCTGCAACAATAGGTGAGAGCACCTTGAGTATGGAAGGTACTCAGCAAGTCTTACACAAACTAATAAAAGAAAGTGTTGATTAGAGCCTACCCAAAGGAGTAGAATTTATATATGCATAAGGTTACAACAGGAAGGTATAAAGGTTCAAATTTGCATAAAGCGATACCTCTTAACCTACAACTACTAAATTTTGACAAAGCAATTTAGTAAATCAAAGTTTAGCTAGAATAGTAAGTAAATGACATAATTGTGAACAGTACAGTGCATGAATCCCTCATGCACAGCCAAAAACCGAAACCAGATTTTGAAAATCAAAACTTCTATACAGGTGACATCAATTCAAGTTATCGTCCATGACCGTGGACACGGCTATTCGAACAATTTATACCCTGCAGGGGTGTACATCTTTACCCACATGACTTAGCTAGCCCGTTGCCTTCGGATGCCTCTGAATGATGACATACTTCCTTTGGTATGCCGACCGGGGAAACTAAGATTTGGCATTTTTCAACAAGCTAACACTATTGAGTTGGACCCTCATGTGTGAACTGATCCCGCTTAAACAACGACTGATAGCATCTGCTTAACCGGGGCACACATGTTGCGTCAGTAATGCCGATCCAAACAATTAAATGCGAACTGGGCTCACTACCCATATTAGGATGCAATCGGCACCATTAAGGTATCGTATATGCTACGGAGCACATATACGCCTCACCCTTCTAAGAACATCCGATATCGACATACAAGCTCACATGGCATACAACGCATCATCGCACAAAGCATCTATGCCATACAAGGTCAATACACATATTCTTACTCTCCTTTCCAACTCAATAGTCTTAACATTTTACTTAACCAAACAGCGCCCATACATCGCATGTGGAAGTAACGTGGGGACTTGAATTGAATAATCGAGTTCGGTCCTTAATTAACCCTGACAAGTCCACCACAAAACCCAATCTCGCACAAAAGCACCATCACTAGCTTCCTCTTGTCCAGATCAATTTAAATATAAAACTCATTTCTGAAATAAGTAAACTGACAAAGAGTTTCAAATAATGAAGGTCTTTTAGATTTCCATGTTTGACAAGATATGCTTGTCAAACTCTAAAATCTCTAGATCGCATGTCTAAGCCAAAACTGAAAATATATGTTATAATATACAGACTATGCTAAGGTTGAGTGTATGGTGACAATTGAGGTAACCCTTCATGTTAGGTCATAACTAACTATTAACAGGTCACACTTTTGTATTTTCCAAAACATAGCATGCACAGTTGTCACTGGATTTAGAAAATCTAATGTATAAAATTTGGGATCAATATGGTGCAGAGAGGATGCTTGCCTTGACAATAATAAACCTCATTGCGAGTTCAAAGTTGCTCGAAATATATTCAAGTGCTTCAGCAGAACCAGATTCTAAAAGAAGCAATAAGACCCAGTAAATGCCAAAATCGACAATAAGTACAAAATGGAAGAAATATGCATGATCAATCTGGAAATGCATGATTAACAGTATGCTTAAGCCATAACTACCCATAATAGTGATAATAACCCATTTTATAACCTACTGTTTTTAAAAGACAGAAACTAGGGTTTAGTGCAAAGTTCCAGTTTTCAGATTTTAAAAGAGCTGAAAACAGGACAGATTGCAGTTTTCGGAAAAAGGAAAATAGAACATGCAAAAGTTCATAAATAAAACTTAGCATGATCTTTTAGGGCAATTAATATCCCAAGCTAACCTTAAGCTAACCCTAATCGATTAGATTTCAAAAGCTAAAGAAAAACCTATTTTGTCGGTTGAGCCGACAAAAGAAAACAGAGATAAATTTCTGTTATCAACCTAAATAGATGATAACAAGGATTAAAAGAATAACTTGTTATGCTACTAGGGTTTGGTCTAAACCTAATTAGAATAACAAGTTGACAGGAGAAACCCTAGGTCTGGAAAATGATATGGAAAACCGAAAAGTTATAATATCAACTTTTCAGTTTAGAGCAAGTTAAAGCCACTGATGCTCAAAAGAATGATTCACAGCAGCTTCTAAGGTCCTTAAGATGTTCAAGATATCGAAAATTAGGGTTTTAGCTTACCAGGAAAGGAAAGACACCACAGAATTTGAAAACCGAAGTGGGTTGACAGAGAAATAAACTCTGGATTTAACCTACAAAAGATAACCAATCTTTATTGCAAGGTAAAACCAGTGCTTAAAGTGGATAAGCAATGGACAAGAGCAAGAAACTCCACTGGACAACAATGGAGGGTGAGCTTCAGTGGTCAACAATGGTAACAGCAAAGAAAAGCTAGGGTTTATATATAGATGTTGAGCTACAGGGCAAGAGGGAAAGATCTAGAGTTGATGAGGTGTCCACTTAGCTAAATATCCAAAATTTGTGGCATAATCTTTGGATAACCACCTCCTCTGCTCTCAGAAATGGCTGCGCGCAGAGATAAGGAAGAAGGGAGGCAAAATATGACATGTGGGTCCCTTTGTCATCCTCAGCCGCGCGCGTCTTCAAAAGCTCAAACGAATATCAGCCGTCCGATTGGAAATGGGCGGCTGTGATAAATAGAGAGATTAAAAGATTTGAATCGGTACCTTAAAATATGGGCCGTGCGATCTCAAATGGACGATTGAGATTTAAACGGGGCCCAAAGGAATCTTGAGATCTACTTTCAAATCTGGACGTTGGATTGGAATCCAACGATCAAATAAAAGGATACACGTCACCCCTTTTAGATGCGATGACACAGCACCGTTAGATTGAATTTCCACGGTCGAGATGGGGCAAAGAACCGGATGGTCCGATTGCATACACTCATATGGACCTTATGATTGAAATCCAACGGTCCACCGAATTTGGGCTTTAAAGGCCCACGGTCAAAAAGGCGCACCGTAGGATCTAGATCTAAGGGCTCAAGATAGCCGCACGCTTTTAATTTCAAAAGAAAAGGGCGGCGCGGTTAGATCAAGAATGGACGACTGAGATCGTGAGGGGATCCGGAGTCGTCCGAATGCATACACCAACTGACCACACGATGAAGATCTAACGGCCTGCAGGAGCGCGGGCCTTAATAGCACGGTAAAAGGAAAGCCATAGGATTTGAATCTAACGGCCGATAAAAGCGCCTTTAAGTTTAAAACGAAAAGGGAGGCGCTGTTGGATCGAGAATGAACGGTGGAGATCGAGACAGGCTCCGGAGTTGTCCGATTGCATACACTGACCTCGATCGTTAGATTAAGATCCAACGGCGGAGATCAAAACGCACACGTGGACAGCTCGCGGGGTGTTATAGCCTCGCGCCGCTCGATTGAAAATCGACGGTTCACATCACGCGCGGAGTTCGGGCTCGCGCCGGCGTGACAGAGCGGACCAGGTTTAAAGGTTGGACCCAACCGCAAAGGTGTGAGTCGCTACGATGCGAGTTTGGATTCAAACCGTTTAGTTGACAGAACCTATTCAAAAGCTTAAAAGGTTTGACTGGCTTTTAAAAATAGCAAATAAATTTGTAAAATCATGAAATTTTTACTGAAGGCTACTGGGAAGATATATTTCCCAGATAAATTTTAAAATCACAAGATCACTTTGTAAAATACATAAATATTTATTTTAGCCCAAAAATAGTCATTTAAAGATAATTATTTTGCTTTAAGTCAAAATAATTTCTAGAAATGCAACCAAAAATATTTTCAGCCAAGATAATTTATCTAGGCTTTAATAAAAATACTTCCCAGTCATAATACAAGTTTTATCTTGTATCCCTTTAAGACTTTAAATGGTCCTTTTGGGATTTTTGGCAAAAAGGAAGGTTTTTAATTTGTAACATGCTACCCAAATTGTAGAAATGAACAGAATGCTATGAATAAAGACCTTATTACTGTTCATAAAGCATTTTATCACTGTTTATAAACTTGGGGCTGTTACAAACCTACCCCCCTTAAGAAAATCTCGTCCCCGAGATTTGGAACAAGTTAGAGATTAGGAAGAAGTGAAATTGAAATGATTTATAAGGAAATTCAACATCTGTTGTCTTGATTTCCTTCAAAGATAACAAAGAGGAACTTTACATAACAACATAGTGTTATCATTACATCTTTGTTTACATTGTTTTGTTTAATCTTTCCTTGCTTGATTCAAAGGAAAGTACTAAACAACAAAGAGATGGGGGTGCTCAATCTGCATTAGATCTTCGCGCTCCCAAGTGGCTTCATCTTCGGAATGATTAGCCCACTGAATTTTCAAGAACCTGACAGTACGATTTCTTGTCCTGCGTTCCATTGTGTCGAGGATACGCACTGGTTGTTCTTGATAGGAAAGATCAGGTTGGAGGTCAAGATAGTCATAAGCAGTTGCCTCAATAGGAACACGAAGGCATTTCTTCAATTGAGATACATGAAAAGTATCATGCACTGCTGAGAGGGATTCAGGTAGTTCCAATTGATAAGCTACAGCTCCTCGTTTTGCAATGATTCGAAAAGGTCCGATATAACGAGGTGCTAGCTTCCCTTTTACCTGAAAACGATGAGTACCCTTCATGGGTGACACCTTAAGATAGACATGGTCATCTACCTCAAAGCTTAATTCACGACGACGATGGTCAAGATAGCTCTTCCGACGAGACCGAGCAGCTTCAATTTTAATCACCGAACTTGCTCTTGGCTTCTTTACTGTGTCCGACCAAAGAATGATCTTTCACCGCACTCGGACCAATTCAATGGAGTCTCACAAGCTCTCCCATACAAGGCTTCAAAAGGTGACATTTGAATACTTGCTTGGTAGCTATTATTGTAGGAAAATTCCACATATGGCAATGATTTCTCCCAGTCTTTGCTATAAGATAGCACATAGGCTCGAAGAAGATCTTCCATTACTTGATTCACTCTCTCAGTCTGACCACTAGTTTGAGGATGATAAGCGATCTGAAGAGAGCTCACCCCCAAAGCCCGATGAAGACAATTCCAAAAGTGGGAAGTGAATCGAGGCCACACACGTCGAAACAATGACCTTGGGAACACCATGAAGACAAACAATTCTAACAATATAAAGCTCTGCTAGCTGCTTGCCACTAAAGATGGTTTTGACAGGAATAAAATGAGCCACCTTTGTCAAACGGTCGATGATTACCCAAATGGCATCAGACCCATTGGAAGTCTTGGGAAGACCAGTAACAAAATCCATACCGATCTCTTCCCATTTCCACTGTGGAATAGGGAAAGGTTGAAGGGTACCAGCTGGCTTCAGATGTTCAGCTTTAACCCTTTGGCAAATATCACATTCAGCAACATACTGAGCAATTTGCCTCTTCATTTGGCTCCACCAAAATGTTTTCTTTAAATCCTGATACATCTTAGTACTTCCAGGATGTAGAGAAAACTTGGAATTATGAGCCTCTCTAAGAATTAGACTTCTTAGATGAGGATCAGCAGGTACCACCAAACGATTGCGATACCAAATCGTACCGCGATCATCTTCAGAGAATTCGTTGGCTTTACCCGCTTTCAAGTTCTCCTTGATTTCGGCTATCTCGGCATCAGTTTTCTGGGCCTCAAGAATCTGAGATTCTAAGGTAGGCTCCACTTGTAATGCAGCAAGAAAACCTTTTTCCACCAAGTCAAGACTTAGGCGCTGAAAATCAGCACACAAGTCCTTAGCCGCAGGTAGAGAGAAGGTGCAGTTGCATTGTGACTTTCTGCTTAAAGCATCTGCCACAACATTGGCTTTACCAGGATGATAATGAATACCCATGTCGTAGTCCTTGATCAATTCAAGCCATCTTCTTTGTCTCATATTCAAATCAGATTGAGTGAATATGTACTTTAGGCTTTTATGATCAGTATAGATCTCACAACGATTACCAAGAAGGTAATGTCGCCAAATCTTCAATGCGTGGACCACGGCAGCCAATTCCAAATCATGAGTAGGATAATTAACTTCATGAGGGCGCAACTGCCGAGATGCATATGCCACAACTCGGCCTTCTTGCATAAGCACACAACCAAGTCCATGGCGAGATGCATCGCAGTAGATGTCAAAGCTCTTATGAATATCCGAAAGAGTGAGAACTGGAGCTTTAGTCAAGAGAGTTCTCAAAAGCCGAAAACTCTCATCACATTTAGCTGACCATTCAAATTTCTTCTCTTTCTGCAAAAGCTGAGTCAAAGGTCTAGCAATTTTGGAGAAATTTTCAATGAACCTACGGTAATAACCCGCAAGTCCAAGAAAACTTCGGATCTCAGGGACACTCTTGGGAGGCTTCCAATTTAGTACATCTTGTACCTTGCTTGGATCAACAGCAATACCTCCTTCAGATAACACATGTCCCAGAAATGCAACTTCTCTGAGCCAGAAAGCACACTTGCTAAACTTAGCATACAGTCGATGCCGACGAAGGGTTTCTAGCACAAGTCGCAAATGTTGTTCATGATCCTTATCAGACTTGGAATAAATAAGGATGTCGTCAATGAATACGACAACAAACTTATCCAAGAATTCCATGAACACCGAATTCATAAGGTTCATGAAATAGGCTGGCGCATTGGTCAGACCAAAGGACATGACAGTATACTCGTACAAACCATAACGAGTAGATAAAGCTGTTTTAGGAATGTCCTCAGCTCTAACCTTGATTTGATGATAGCCCGATCGCAAATCAATCTTTGAAAAGACTCGGGCACCAACCAACTGATCAAAAAGGTCATCAATGCGAGGCAAAGGATACTTGTTCTTGATAGTGACCTCATTTAACGGACGGTAGTCCACACACATCCGCAATGTGTTGTCTTTCTTCTTGACAAAGATTGCCGGGCATCCCCAAGGTGAGGAGCTCGGTCGAATAAATCCTTTGTCAAGCAATTCTCCGAGTTGCTTCTTCAATTCAACCAATTCGTTGTGGGCATTCGATAAGGACTCCGGATATAGGAGCGCCCAGAACGAGTTCAATAACAAATTCCACTTCCGATCCGTGGCAAACCGAAGGTCTTCAGGAAAGACATCAACGTACTCACAAACAATTGGTACCGACTCCAAAGAAGGAGTAGTATCAACTTGGTGAGCACAAAGATGAGAACCCATTATCCTGGATTGAAAAACGCATCAAGTGCCGCTTTCATTAGTTAAAGAAATGGATTTGTGAGCACAATTAATTTGCCCAAGGTGCTTGGATAACCAATCCATTCCCAAGATAACATCCAACCCTTTAGAATCTATCACAATCAAATCAGCCCAAAAGTCTACCCCTTCAATGTTTATATTGACATTACGACAGACTTGATTAGTCATAAAGGTTGATCCAGGTGAATGGATGATATGGGGTGGATGAAGATGATGCACAATTAAATGATGTTGAGTAGAAAACTGCCTACTAACAAATGAATGAGATGCTCCAGAATCAAATAAAACAGTGGCAATACTGCAATTGACTAGGAGCATACCAAGAACAACTTCAGGTGACAATGCTTCTCAGCAGAACTGTTCACCCGCCCTCGAACCGGAGCAGGTGGTCGCTTGACCACGATCGGGAAGGTGGTGCAGACGACATTGGTCGGGAAGGTGAAATAGGTGGTATCCCCTGAGCCCTGGCATAACACTGATTGGCAAAATGCCCTGGGCGCCCACAATGGTAACATATCACCCCGCCCGACAAATACAATAGTGGTGGCCGGTTTCCACTAGGCCTTGCTTGATTAGTGGAAGAGGATGGGCGAGGGGCAAACACCGCAGGCCTTGGTACAAATGGAGCGGGTGCTCGCGGTGGTTTAGGTACCCACATGCGAGGCCTTGGTGAGCTGCCACGTAAATAACCGAGAAGTCCGCCGCCGCTTGCGTGACTCATCCAATGCTTTGCTCTTGCTTTCGCCACAATTGCTTTGTTGACCAAATGAGAGAAATTCGAAGTCATGCAAAGCTACTGACCATCTAGCTTCTTCGATAGCCCATTCAAGAACCGGTTTCGACGACGAAGGTCGGTGAAACATCATCGAGCGATCCGCAAGAAAGTTGAATTCATGAAGATATTCGGTCACGATTTTCGCCCTTGCTTGAGAGCGAGAAATTCTTGTTGCTTGATCATCATCACTCCTCAGAATATGAGCTTGCAAAAGCTTCCACGAACTCATCCCAAGTAGGGACATGTCCAGCAGGTGAATGGCAAGGAGGTTGTCCCACCATATGCTAGTGGCCCATCAAGGCGATAACCGCGAAAGAACTTTTTCCCTTCGAGCACCGAGCAATTAATAACTTCTTCTCAATGGTCCGAAGCCGGTCCTCTACTTCCATAGGATCTCGAGAGCTAGAGAACACCGTGGGTTAGTCCGCCGAAAGTCGCAAGACCGCCGCACATGGTGACCTCCTCGCTCGACACCGGGCGCAGTTAGGAAGAAGTGTTGCGCGCAACTGCTCCAAGATGCGCGTCGTCCATTCGATTGCGCTCAATTTGCATGAGCACATCGGCCATCGAAGGTGGTGGAGGAAGCTCCTCTTCCTGGGGACCACCTTGCGGACCCTGAGAGCTGGAAGGTTCAGTCGGCCCTCCCTGAGAATGGGGCACGGGAGTCGACATACGCTTCCCTTGTTGCGCTTGCGCACGAGTAGTAGGTCCTGTCATCCTGTTACCACACCATGGTTAACAACATAACAAGGATGTACTCGGCAAACACAAACAAGGTTGCAATTAGAAAAGAAACAAACACTGTACATGTAATGCATCATGTTATGACATGTATTCAAGTTAACACCAAAACCAGAAACTTCATAGAAACAGCAAAAGGTTCGGTTCCAGTCTTTACAGCATAGTCGGCCACAAAGGTCAGATTACAAGACCAAAAGTGGAACTTACCTATTCTGTACAAGATACTATTGCCCTATTACATACATTTTATTTAAGGGCGACTACTAGACTAAAACACTTAACCACGAGGATTCATCGTCGAGGTGCTAGCATAAAGATCCCGATTAAAGTTCACCGGAAACTCATTCAAAAGATGAGCTCCGGGGGAACCGGATCAATAGGATCCAACGGGCTAATGAGACGCCTGGGAACCAACGATGGTGGTGACCTCCGGGAGGTGCATCCGCAGAGTGCGAGGAAAACCTCGTAGTCATCCGGCTTGGCGCACTTGTCCATAAACAGCATGCACCGACCACTCGGAAGTCGGAAAGAGGTGGTGCAAGAGCGTGGAGAGGTCTCGTTGTCACCATAAAGCACGCTATGAGGAACGCGGTTCATGTTGACTCCAAGAAGCGTGTACTCCTGGCCTCATTAAGGCGATGCCGAAGTTTCCCATAGCTCCTCACAAGACAAATGATGGATTTGGTCCATGATGCGGACCATCCTCGCCAACCTGCCGCACTGGGTCTTTCGCCAAATCAGATCTCATCAAACATGCTCACTTGGAGGTAGGACCTTGATTCGGGAAGTGGTCATAGGGTGGTTGAGACAATTCCACAAATCATGACGAAGAAGGCTCATCATCCTACTTGCGCCTTCTGGACCGCCATAGCCTCAGAGGTGGCAAGTGCTTGGACACGAGAGGTGATGAGGGCATCCCTAACACTTATACATCTTTCCCTATTGGTGGTCATACACATACCGAGGTGGACGCCATACGTGACGCTACAAATAATTCAAGCATGAAGTGCATATTGGTCCACCGACGAGAGCAAGAGCTAAACTTCTAAATCAACAGTGCTTTTGTTTCTTAATGAATCTTCTATTGTCATTGATGAGAATTGTATTACCTCATGCAAAATGTTTGTGCATTCTCGGGTTTGAACATTGTGAAGCCTTTGGAACCAAGAGGGAGGCCGGAGTCAAAGCAATGGAGGAGAAGCTCACGTGGGTCAACCAAGGGGAGAAAAGCCCAAGAATTCAAGCCCAATTCGGATCTTCCACAAGTGCAACCGAAATTCATCTCGGAATCAACTCAGAATTCAATTCGGATTCGGTTCGGGACAGCCCAATAGGGCTGTAATAAAAAGGCCATAACTTTTGCATACGGAGTCCGATTGGGGTGTTCTTGGACTTGTTTGAAAGCTTATTCCAAGGCCCACACAATGGTTTTGGCCCCAGCTTCAGAAGACTTACGGTCGCGCCGCTATGGCCGAAACAATGTGACGGACTTAAGTTAGGTTTTCCTTTTTGTGTGTTTTTAGGTCTTAGCCGAGTTAGAGTTTGATTCGGCATGTGGCCGCCCTAGGCCGTGCGTGAGTCGTGGAGGGTGCCTTAAATACCCTTGCCCTCCCTTGTATCCGGAGACCAGTTTATTCATAAGATTGAAACATAGCTATTGCTTGTTCTTTCGACCCGAGTTCATGCGAGGACTTTGAGAGAGGACTAGGCGATCCAATTGTTCGTTCTGCAATTCAAGGTCAAGCCGTCGTTCCATTGGGAATCGAGGACTTGGCGTTCGTCGTTCGTGGTCTCGCGACGAACAACTACCCGGTGTGTTGTGGGCGTATTCAAGAGTTGAGGGTTCGTGCATTGGCGCGAGTGTTTAGCTAGCGACATCGTCTACTCGCATCAACTATCCACGGTTTCTCATCGAGAAGATCGGGCTTCCCCGTATCATGTGGTATCGATTCTAGGTTTACTCGGTGAGAACTTCTTTACCCGTAGTTAGATTCGTTTTCTTTCCTATCGCATAATAAACCAAAATTGCAGCACCAAAACCGTAGTTTAATCTGTTATTTCTTGTGCGTTTAGTTAAGTTTTCGCCCATTAGAGTTTTGTTTTAGTGCTGATCCTTGTGTTTCCATTGCGTAGCTTAATCTTTATCAAAAAAAAATTTTGCTGATTGAACTCCTCAATTAGCACCCAAAACCATCATCTCGATTCGTCTGTGCGCTGTCTTGCCAAAGACAATCCGAGACGGTGTTGTTTCCTTATCCGAACTCCTTGGTGGGACTAGAGTCCTCATCAACCTCTAGCTCAAATACAATCCGAGTCCAATTGCTCCATCTTGAGTTTCGCCACTACATCATAGCCACGAACCACATTTGGTGTCCTTTATATCCTTTCATCTTGAGACTAGCTATTGATATTGCACCTAGGGCTGCTCATTCAAGTTGATTACACGTTGTCGTTTTGTGAGGGTTGCGCAGCCCACGGGGAGCAAAGCAGAGGGAAAAGAAGGAAAAGGCAACAGATATAGAAAGAGCCGGCATAAAAATAATAAAATAAACACTAACTTTTGCATACGACCTCCTATTGAGCGTTTCTTGATCCGTTGGAAAGGAAACGGGAAAATAGAGCCAAAAATAAGAAGTCCGGGAAATCTGGGGTTTTACATCCGCGAAGCCACCGTGCACACGTGCGGAAAACTTCGACCCCAAAAGGTCGTTTAGGGCCTCAAAACGGGCCCGCAAACCGAGAAAAATTCCAGTTTCTCGATTTCGCCAAAATTGATAGAGCCCCTCTGGTGATTCTAAGGTACCCGTGAAGACTGCATCCCTTTCGAGTTGATCCGCGCATACTTTTAGCTACTACAGATCGGGTCATCTTTTTAGCTTGTGTTTTTCAATTTTGATTGAGCAATCTTGTGCCCTAGTATATTCCTTTGCAATTGGCTAGCGCCTATCCTCAGACTTGGTGCAAAACGAGCTGGTTTCATCTCTTTTTCGCTCGCTAGCCCATCCTTTGTTTGCATTAAGTCTCATTTATCTTTGCGTGTGCGTTCATACACTTCGCTAAACTTTGTTGGATCACACATAGGCAAAATACTCTAGCTTGGATCATTACTTAGCTTTACAATACCTTGAATATCGATTGCATAGGATATACACATACCGTCCAAGCTCCACCTACACCCGCTTGTGTACTCCATTGCTCTTGGTTACGCTCCTACATTACCGGTTAAGGTCGTTCGTTGTCACAATCGTCGTTTTGCCGCCCTGATTCACTTTGGAACGGTAAGTTTGTCTTGTTTTCGTGATGCTGAGTTGCGGCGTAGTAGCGAGAGCTTTTGTTTTACTAACCCGTATATAACCTCGTTTCTTGTTTGTGAGTTGTTGCTATGTCGTCACGAGGAGGATCCACCTAATCCGCCGGCGCGGTTACGTGGGACAGAGTACACTCGGTTGCGCGAGATGCTACAAAACAACTTCAAGATGGTGACAATGGCGCGGCGCGATGAACTCGGGAAGTTCGATCGATCAACACCCTCGGGAGGAGGTCACACAATTGCGCACGCCATCAACAATAACTCCTCGAGCTACGCGCCATGTTCGCTCAACACACCTACGTGGGGTGCGCAAGTCGATGACACGAGTGTGCACGCCCTCCTCCGCCGTTTTGCACAATGAGACCGAGGATGAGCGTGCTATTCGTGTGGATGAGGAGCGACGGCGGCAAAGCGCGCCTCATGGCGGTGCCGCCAAACGTCGGATGGCGCCGCGCACGCCTCAGCACATGGGCGTGGCCGAGGCAACGGCGCCGGTGGAGGCGCACCGCGTGGTGTCCACGGAGGAGGTGTGCATCGTGCACCTCGTAGCATGGCTGATGAGGCCGAGCAATGGGATGACGATTTCCCCGTCGACGACTACGATGACCGGCAGCGCCACCATCGCAACAATGTGCAACGTCGACACGACGACGTCGATGATTTTGTCGCTAAGCCCAAATTTACTCTTCCTATATTTTCAGGTGGTACAGATGTGGAGTAATACCTCACTTGGGAGCTGAAGGTGGATAAGTTGTTTCGAATGAACAACTATTCCAATGAGAAGAAGCTATTGCTTGCTTCCAATGGCTTGGATGATTATGCTACACATTGGTGGGAGCAGTTCATTCGTAAGCGCATGGAGCGCCATGAGTTGCCGATTATCACTTGGGAGCAGATGAAGCGATTTGCGCACGCTTTGTACCTCGCCACTACAAGCGCCACTATTTGAGAAGTTGATGTGGCTGCGACAAGGTATGAGGTCAATTGATGAATATCATAAGGAGATGGAAACTATCATGATACATGCAGATGTCCGCGAGAATGAAGAATGCATCATGGCGAGATTTCTAGCTCGCATGAATCATGTCGCTGCGCATTGTCAATCACCATCCCTATAATGATATGATTGAGTTGCGCGCACCAAGAACGCGGCCGAGCGACAAGTGATCGAAGATGCACGGTTCGGCCGCCGCTCACGCCCTTCACCACCCAGACAGCCATATAACAACAACCACCAAACAAGAGCACTCCGCCGAAGCAATTCGGCAATGCGCAGCCCGCAAGTAAGAAGTCGAGAGTACATCGCACGGCAGGCCGACCTGCGGCGCCGCGCTAGTGCGACTCGCCTATGGGGTCAACAGACGCTCACGTGACATCATTTGCCACAAGTGCAAGGGTGTTGGCCATTTTCGAGGGATCGCCAAATGTCGAACTATGCTTATCACCGAGGATGGCGGTTATGTTTCACTAGTGATGACGAGTCGCCGATGCGCAACCGGCCTTGCACATCGATGACATAGAACAATGTGAGTGCGATCACGAGTTTCCTAACACCGAGCAAGATTCCATTGTTTGCACGCCCAAGGTGCTTAGTGTGATGCCATCGCCGTCACTCGAACAATGTGCAATTTGTTTCAGACTTGGGCGAAGCTTGATAAGGGTAAGGTCTGCAAAGTGATCATTGATGACGGAAGTTGTCACAATTTGGCTAGCAAGGATATGTGTCATAAGTTGGGTTTGAAGTACTTGCCGCATCCACGTCCTTATCATGTGCAATGGTTGAGCGACAAAGAGGAAGTGAAGGTGAACTATATGGTGTGAGTGACGTTTTCTATTGGGAAGTACACCGACACTATGGACTGCGATGTTGTGCCTATGACGGTGTGTCACTTGCTCTTGGGACGACCATGGCAATATGACCGTTCTGCTGTTCACGATGGGCGTACAAATCGCTACACATTTCGATAGAATAATATGGATATCATCTTGAAGCCCCTTACACCGCAAGCATTGTAGAATTCTTCAATGCAGAAAATTGAGATGCACATTGAGACCGCCAAAAGAGAGAGAAGAATTTAGTAATGTTAGCCACCAAATCAGAAATGAGAGAATTCAGCGAAGATCCCAATTTGGTGCACTTTGTACTATTGTACAAAGACGCCTTGCTTTCGACTAACGACTTGTCTTCTCTTCCTAGTGGTGTTGCTTGTGTTTTGCAGACTTCAATGACGTCTTTCCAAACGAGGTACCGGTGGGCTACCACCAATTCGTGGGATAGAACATAAGATCGACTTGATTCCAGGAGCGTCGCTGCCGAACCGACCACCGTACCGCACCAATCCCGAGGAAACAAAGGAAATTCAGAAACAAGTACAAGAGCTTCTCTCCAAAGGGTATGTACGTGAAAGCTTAAGCCCTTGTGCTGTTTCTGTTATTTTAGTTCCTAAGAAAGATGGTTCATGGCGTATGTGCGTAGATTGTCGAGCGATTAATAATATCACAATTCGATATCGCTATCCTTTACCTCGCTTAGATGATACGCTAGACGAATTGAGTGGTGCTGTTATTTGCTCTAAGATAGATTTGCGTAGTGGTTACCATCAAATTAGGATGCATGAAGGGGATGAGTGGAAAACAGCTTTTAAAACGAAATTTGGGTTGTATGAGTGGTTAGTCATGCCTTTTGGTTTAACTAATGCACCTAGTACATTCATGCACTTAATGAATCATGTTTTAAGGCATTTGATTGGTAAATTTGTGGTTGTGTACTTTGATGATATTTCGATTTACAAATGACTGAATCTGAACACATAGACCATCTTAGACAAGTTCTACAAGTTTTGCGTGAGGCTAGGTTATTCGGTAACTTAGAGAAGTGTACCTTTGCAAAGATCGTGTCATCTTTTTGGGCTATGTTGTTTCGCATTGTGGAGTTGAAGTAGATGAGTCTAAAATTGAAGCGATTAAAAATTGGCCAACTCTCGTGAATGTAAGTCGATTAGGAGCTTTCATGGTCTCATTGGTTTTATCGGCGCTTTGTGAAGGATTTTAGCACCATAGCTGCCCTTTGAATGAACTTACTAAAAGGGTGTTGAATTTGTGTGGGGTAGCGCAAGATAATGCTTTTCCGAACTTAAGAAACGCTTGACTCAAGCACCGTTGCTTGTTTTACTCGATTTCACTAAAATTTTTGAAATTGAGTGTGATGCTAGTGGATTGGGTATTGGCGGTGTTTTAATGCAAGAGGGTAGACCGGTAGCTTATTTTAGTGAGAAACTGAATGGTGCTCAATTGAATTATCCGGTCTATGACAAAGAGCTTTATGCTTTAGTGCGTGCGTTAGAAACTTGGCAACAATATTTATGGCCTAAAGAGTTTATTATTCATTCCGATCATGAGGCATTAAAGTATTTAAAGGGCCAAACAAACTGAACCGTAGACATGTCAAATGGGTCGAATTCATTGAGTCATTTCTTACATTGTAAAATATAAGAAGGGAAAGGAAAATGTGGTAGCCGATGCTCTCTCTAGGAAAAGTGTGCTTTTAACTCAAATAGGAGTGCAAGTTCTGGTTTAGAGAGTTTACGTGATTTATATGCTCATGACCATGATTTTTCCGTTCCTTATGCACATTGCAAAGAGGGAAAAGGTGGGATAAATTTCACATCCATGATGGGTTTTGTTTCGCACTAACAAATTATGCGCGCCGACTCCTCCGTGCGTTTGCTATTACCGCAGGAATCACATGCGGTGGGTTGATGGGACATTTTGGACGTGAGAAGACGTTATCTATGCTGAGCGATCACTTTTATTGGCCTAAGATGAGACGAGATGTAGAGAGGTATGTGCAACCATGCATTACTTGCCACAAAGCGAAATCAAAATTGAATCCACACGGTTTGTGTGGCGCTTCTGCTATTGAAATGTACTTAATTAAATTCATCAGAGTAGCACAATTATTAATGAAGGAACAAGATCGTCCCTTAATTAAAGATCATGCTAAAGGTATAAATTTAACAAGTAACAATTCCAATAAGCAGATCCTGATATATATATATCTCACAATGGTTCCTGGATCAACGACCATTGCATATATATATCCTTCAACAACATTGCATCATACACATACAAGTCATCCATTTACATAATTAAACATAAGCTTACATCATTCGGGTTAATACTACAATATTAAGTGACTTGGTCACTTCAAAAGTTTAACAATGAAGCAAAACAAAAGATCAAAGTCCACCAACGGCCTCATCCACCCGCAGCAATTGCGTGGAGGAAAGAAGTGGCGTTACTCGTTAGCGCCACCTCGATCGCGCTAACGGGTACTTCATAAAGAAAACCGTCTCACCGCAACAATAGGTGGTAGCACCTTGAGTACGGAAGGTACTCACAAGTCTTATACAAACTAATAAAAGAAAGTGGTTATTAGAGCCTATTCAAAGGAGTAGAGTTTTTACATGCATAAGGTTACAATAGGAAGGTATAAAGGTTCAAATTTGCATAAAGCGATACATCTTATCCTACAAATGCTACATTTTGATATAGCAATTTAATAAATCAAAGTTTAGCTAAAAACAGTAAGTAAATGTCACAATTGTAACAAGCGATGCAGTGCATGAATCCCTCATGCACACCCAAAACAAACCGAAACCAGATTTTTGAAAATCAAAACTTCTATACAGTGACATCAATTCAAGTTATCGCCCATGACCGTGGACACGGCTATTCGAACAGTTTATACCTGCGGGTGTACATCTTACCCACATGACTTAGCTAGCTCGTTGCCTTCTGGATGCCTCCGAATGATGACATACTTCCTTTGGTATGCCGACCCGGAAACTAAGATTTGGTATTTTTCAACAAGCCAACACTATTGAGTTGGACCCCATGTGTGAACCGATCCCGCTTAAACAACGATCGATAGCATCCGCTAACCGGCACACATGTTGCGTCGAATGCCGATCCAAACAATTTAATGCGAATTGGGTTCCTACCCATAGTAGAATGCTATCGGCACCATTAAGGTATCGTATATGCGACGAGGCACATATACGCCTCACCCTCCTAAGAACATCCGACATCGACATACAAGGTCACATGGCATAAAACGCAGTCCTCGCACTCAAAGCATCTATGCCATACAAGGTCAATACACATATTCTTACTCTCCTGTTTCCAACTCAATAGTCTTAGCATTTTACTTAACCAAACAGCGCCCATACACCGCATGTGGAAGTACGTGGGGACTTGAACTGAATAGTCGAGTTCGGTCCTTAATTAACCCGACAAGTCCACCACAAACCCAATCTCGTGCACAAAAGCACCATCACTAGCTTCCTCTTGTCCAGATCAATTTGAATTTCAAATACAAGACTGATTTAAAGAAACTGGACAAAGAGTTTAAAATAACAAGAGTTCAGTTGTGATTCCCATGTTTGACAAGATATGCTTGTCAAACTCTAAAATCTCTAGATCGCATGTCTAAGCCAAAACTGAAAATATAGGGTATAATATACAGTACTATGCTAAGGTTAAGTGTATGGTGACAATTGAGGTAATCCATCATGGTAGGTCATAACTAACTACTAACAGATCATATTTGTATTTTCAGAAAAATAGCATGCACAGTTGTCACTGAATTTAGACAAATCTAATGTATAAAATTTGGGATCAACATGGTGCAAAGAGGATGCTTGCCTTGGTAATAATAAACTCACATTGTGCCTGTTGCTCGTAAATAGGTTCAAGGATTTCAGAAGAACCAGATTCTAAAAAGAGACAATAAACTCCAATAAATACCAAAATCGACAACAAGTACAAAATGAAAGGAAAATGTATGATCAATATGAAAATGCAAGCTTAACAGTATGCTTAAGTTGTATCTACCGCAATAATAAAATAATAACCCATAATATCACTTATCGCTTTCAAATAACATAAACTAGAGTTTAGGCCAAAGCTTGATTTTGAGTTTGGAAAATATAGAAACAGATGTGCTTTAAGTCTCGGGTTTAAGGAAAATAGGTCAAGCAAAGATTTTGAAATGAAGCTTAGCCTCGACCTTTTAAGGTAATTAACACCTAGACTAACTCTAATCTAACCCTAACCACTAGATTACCAAAAGTGAAGGAAACTGCATTGTCGGTTAAATCGACAACAGGAGAACAGAGATGATTTTGGTCATCTTACTAAATAGATGATAACAAGAATACAAAGAACAACCTATTATGCTGCTAGGGTTTAATTTAGACCCAACTAGGATAACAAGTCGACAGAAGAAACCCTAGGTCTTGAAAATGACATAAAAGACTGAAAAGTTAAAATGATCCCTTTTCAGTTTAAAGCAAGATGAAGCTACTGATGCTTAAAAGAAGGATTCACAGGAGCTTCTAAGGTTCCTAAGATACTCAAGATATCAAAACTAGAGTTTTTGGCTTACCAGTATAGGAAAGATACCAAGATTCTGAAAACTCAAAGTTGATCGACAGAGAGATAAATTCTGATTTAACCTGCAAAAGATATCAAATCTTTAATGCAAGTTAAAACCAGTGCTTAAGGATGGATAAGCAAAGGATAGAAGCAAGAATCCCACTGGGCAGCAAGGAAGAAAGTGAGCTTCAATGGTCAACAATGGCTGCAGCTCCAAAAAGCTAGGGTTTATATAAGGGAGTTGAGCTACAGGACAAATGGGAAAGGTCTAGAGCTTGATGAGGTGTCCATTTAGAGCTAAATATCCCAAGAATTAGTTGCAAAAACTTTGAGATAAACCTCTCCTTGATTTCAGAGAGAGTGCGCAGAGAGATGAGGAAGATGATAAGAATCATCGACATGCGGGTCCCACTGGCGATCCACCGCGCGCTCCTAAAACGCTGAAGAACACCAACCGTCCGATTGGAAATGGCGTGTGTGATAAATAGAGAGATTAAATGATTTGAATCGGTACCAATTAATATGGACCGCACGATCTAGATCGATCGATCGAGATTAAAACGAAATCCCGAAAGCTTCTGGCCCGCTCAAAGAGAGACGCTGGATTAAGATCCAACGGTCAATTAAAAGGATACACGCCACCGCTCTTAGGTGCGACGACGCCGGCGCCGTTAGATGGGCTTCCTACGGTCGAGATTGGAAAATGAACCGGATGGTCCGGTTGCACACACCAATCTAGACCCCACGATCGAAATCCAACGCCCACTAGATTTGGGCCTTAACAACGCGACGATTAAAAAGGAGCGCCGAGGATTTGAATCGACAACCGTAAAAGAGCGCCTCGATTTCAAATCGAATAAGGGACGCCGTTAGATCAAGAATGAACGGCCGAGATCGTGAGGGATCCGAGTCGTCCGAATGCATACACAATCTCGCCGTTAGATCAAGATCCAACGACGAGATTAAAACGCACACACGATGGACGGCTCGCGGGGCGTTATAGCCGCCCGTTCGATTGAAAATCGACGGCTCGCATCACACGTGGGGTTCGGGCTCGCGCTCGAACGTGACTGGGCCGGACCAAATTGATTCGGTTGGACCAAGACACAAGACTCGAGTCACTACAGTACTGGGTTTAGGTTTAGACCTGTTTATTTGACCAGAACCTATTCAAATGTTTAAAAGGTTTGACTGGGCTTTTAAAAATAGTAAATAAATTTATAAAATCATGAAATTTTGACTATAAGCTACTGGGATGATATATTTCCCAGATAAATTTTATAAACCACATTTTCACTTTGTAAAACACATAAATATTTATTTCAGGCTGAAAATAAAGACAATAAATTTTTCTTTAAGTCAATTTAATTTCTAAAAATGCAACAAAAGTATTTTTAGCCAAGATAATTTATCTAGGCTTTAATAAAAATACTTCCCAGTCATAATACAAGTTTTACCTTGTATTCCTTTAAGACTTCAAATGGTTCTTTAGGGTTTTGGCTAAAAGGAAGGTTTTCAATTTGTAACATCTTGCCCAAATTTTAGAAATGAACAAGAATGCTATGAACAAGACCTCATTACCGCTCATAAAGCATTTTATTACTGTTTATAAACTTGGGGTCATATGCTTTGTATACCCTCTACTGCTCCCAATGCACCATGGGAGGATATTAGTATGGATTTTGTTTTAGGATTGCCTAGAACTAAGAGGGGAGTGATTCTGCTTTTGTCGTTGTGGATCGTTTTCAAAGATGGCACACTTTATTCCGTGCCACAAGAGCGACGATGCGTCGTGATATTGCTAACTTGTTTTTCAGGAGATCGTGAGGCTACATGGTGTGCCACGCACTATTGTGTCGATCGTGACGTGAAGTTTATGAGCTACTTTTGGAAGACACTTTGGGGTAAACCGGGACGGTTGTTATTCAAGACGACTTGTCATCCCCAAACCGATGGTCAAACAGAGGTGGTGAACCGCACACTTCGATGCTACTTCGGACCATGATCAAGAAGAATCTGCGCGAGTGGGAGGATTGTTTGCGCGACGTGGAATTCGCTTGTAATCGGGCCGCACTCCACTACGCGATTGTGTCCTTTTGAGGTGGTGTATGGTTTCAAACCCTTTACGCCGCTTGATTTGCTGCCACTTCCAAGTCAACACCGTGTTCATATGGAGGCATCCAAGTGAGCTGAGTATGTGAAGAAATTGCATCTCAAAACAAAAGAGGAGATAGAGCGCAAGGTCAAGTCCTATGCTGAGAAGGCGAATAAGAAACGGAAGAAGATGATTTTTCAACCAGGTGATTTGGTTTGGGTGCACTACCGCAAGGATCATTTTCCAGAACGCCGCAAGTCTAAATTGCTGCCACGAGGTGATGGACCTTTCAAGGTGCTTGCGAAGATCAACGACAATGCCTACAAGATAGAGCTTTCCGGCGATGACTATGGCGTGAGCTCTACTTTCAATGTCGCTGATTTATCACCTTTCTTTGGTGGTGATGATCCAGCGTCGAGGACGACGCCTTTTCAAGAGAGGGAGGATGATGAGGGCATCCCTAACACTTATACATTTTTCCCTATTGGTGGTCATACACATACTGAGGTGGACGCCATACGTGACGCTACAAATAATTCAAGTACTGAAGTGCATATTGGTCCACTGACAAGAGCAAGAGCTAAACTTCTAAATCAACAGATGCTTTTGTTTCTTAATGAATCTTCTATTGTCATTGATGAGAATTGGGTATTACCTCATGCAAATGTTTTGTGCATTCTCGAGTTTGAACATTGTGAAGCCTTTGGAACCAAGAGGAGGCCGGAGTCAAAGCAATGGAGGAGAAGCTCACGTGGGTCAACCAAGGAGAAAAGCCCAAGAATTCAAGCCCAATTCGGATCTTCCACAAGTGCAACCGAAATTCATCTCGGAATCAACTCGTAATTCAATTCGGATTCGGTTCGGGACAGCCCAACAGGGCTGTAATAAAAGGCCATAACTTTTGCATACGGAGTCCGATTGGGGTGTTCTTGGACTTGTTTGAAAGCTTATTCAAGGCCCACACAATGGTTTTGGCCCCAGCTTCAGACGACTTACGGTCGCGCCGCTATGGCCGAAACAATGTGACGGACTTAAGTTAGGTTTTCCTTTTGTGTGTTTTTAGGTCTTAGCCGAGTTAGAGTTTGATTCGCATGTGTGGCGCCCTAGGCCGTGCGTGAGTCGTGGAGGGTGCCTTAAATACCCTTGCCCTCCCTTGTATCCAGGAGACCAGTTTATTCATAAGATTGAAACATAGCTATTGCTTGTTCTTTCGACCCCAGAGTTCATGCGAAGACTTTGAGAGAGGACTAGGCGATCCAATTGTTCGTTCTGCAATTCAAGGTCAAGCCGTCGTTCCATTGGGAATCGGGGACTTGGCGTTCGTCGTTCGTGGTCTCGCGACGAACAACTACCCGGTGTGTTGTGGGCGTATTCCGAAGAGTTAAGTGCTAGCATTGTCTTTCAAAATTAAGCCATTTAGCCAAAAGTCAAAAATTCGAAATTATTAGTATATCTTTGAAAAACTAGTTGAAAAATATATACAAATGCCTTTCAAAAGGGTTTTTGCTTTAGAAAAACTTATTTGAAGTAAAATTGGGTTTCCAACCCAAAACTAGCAATCTAGTATCTTGTTTTTGACATAAACTAAATGTTTGTGTAAAATCTATTCCAAAAGAAATTTGAAAATCGTTCCAAAAGGAAAATCCTAGAGTTGGCTATTATAAACCTTTTTGGTATTCAAATAATTTCCAAAAGGCCAACCTAGTAAAAGTTATTTGATTTCGAAACTCGTCCAAAATCCTAGTTTGACCTAAGTGGTCACTTTCTAGCATTTAAGTGGTCACTCATATGAGCCAAAATTATTCACACGAATAGGTCCATAATTGTATTTATGACTCATACATGAAAATGGATGCTTTAAATTTCTTCACATGCTCAATTTGGATCTTTTGAAGAAATTTCATGAAAATAAGGTTTCATTTGCAAAAACAAAAGACTAATTAACAAAAAAAATTATATTATTTGGAGTCTTTTTATCTATCTCATGCATAATGATCCTTAAAAATTATTTGTTGAGCGATTATTATAAAAGATCATTTGCATTCTAGCTCAGCTTCTGAACTTTCAGGCAAAAACGGTAATACCACGTTCTTAACACCGGTACTACCGCTGTGTGGGCGCCCCGGATTATTGGAAATGTACTTAATTAAATTCATACTGTAGCACAATTATTAATGAAGGAACAGTCCTGTCCCTTAATTAAAGATCATGCTAAAGGTATAAATTTAACAAGTAACAATTCCAATAAACAGGATCCCCGGATATATATATATCTCACAATGGTTCCCAGGATCAACGACCATTGCATATATATATCCTTCAACAACATTGCATCATACACATACAAGTCATACATTTGCATAATTAAACATAAGCTTACATCATTCGGTTTAGTACTACAATATAGAGTGACTTGGTCACTTCAAAAGTTTAACAGCGGAAGCAAAGACAAAATATTAAAGTCCACCAATGGCCTCATCCACCCGCAGGCAATTGCGTGGAGGAAAGAAGTAGCTTTACTCGTTAGCGTCACCCTGATCGGCGCTAACGGGTACTTCATAAAGAAAACCGTCCTCACCTGCAACAATAGGTGATAGCACCTTGAGTACGGAAGGTACTCAGCAAGTCTTACACAAACTAATAAAAGAAAGTGTTGATTAGAGCCTACCCAAAGGAGTAGAATTTATATATGCATAAGGTTACAACAGGAAGGTATAAAGGTTCAAATTTGCATAAAGCGATACCTCTTAACCTACAACTACAAAATTTTGACAAAGCAATTTAGTAAATCAAAGTTTAGCTAGAACAGTAAGTAAATGACATAATTGTGAACGAGATGATTGCATGAATCCTCATGCATACCAAAACCAAACCAGATTTTGAAAATCAAAACTTCTATACAGTGACATCAATTCAAGTTATCGTCCATGACCGTGGACACGGCTATTCGAACAGCTTTATACCCGCAGGTGTACATCTTTACCCACATGACTTAGCTAGCCGTTGCCTTCGGATGCCTCCGAATGATGACATACTTCCTTTGGTATGCCGACCGGGAAACTAAGATTTGGTATTTTTCAACAAGCTAACACTATTGAGTTGGACCCCATGTGTGAACCGATCCGCTTAAACAACGATCGATAGCATCCGCTAACCGGGCACACATGTTGCGTCGAATGCCGATCCAAACAATTAAATGCGAACGGGCTCACTACCCATATTAGGATGCAATCGGCACCATTAAGGTATCGTATATGCTATGGAGCACATATACGCCTCACCCTTCTAAGAACATCCGATCATCGACATACAAGCTCACATGGCATACAACGCAGTCATCGGACCAAAGCATCTATGCCATACAAGGTCAATACACATATTCTTACTCTCTGTTTCCAACCCAATAGTCTTAACATTTTACTTAACCAAACAGCGCCCATACATCGCATCGGAAGTACGTGGGGACTTGAATTGAATAATCGAGTTCGGTCCTTAATTAACCGGACAAGTCCACCACAAAACCAATCTCGTGCACAAAAGCACCATCACTAGCTTCCTCTTGTCCAGATCAATTTAAATATAAAACTCATTTCTGAAATAAGTAAACTGGACAAAGAGTTTCAAATAACAGAAGGTCTTTTGTGATTTCCATGTTTGACAAGATATGCTTGTCAAACTCTAAAATCTCTAGACTGCATGTCTAAGCCAAAACTAAAAATATATGTTATAATATACAGTACTATGCTAAGGTTGAGTGTATGGTGACAATTGAGGTAACCCTTCATGTTAGGTCATAACTAACTACTAACAGGTCACACTTTTGTATTTTCCAAAACATAGCATGCACAGTTGTCACTGGATTTAGAAAATCTAATGTATAAAATTTGGGATCAATATGGTGCAGAGTGGATGCTTGACTTGATAATAATAAACCTCTGTTGCGGGTTCAGGTTGCTCAGAAATATATTCAAGTGCTTCAGTAGAACCAGATTCTAAAAGAAGCAATAAGACCCAGTAAATGCCAAAATCGACAATAAGTACAAAATGGAAGAAATATGCATGATCAATCTGGAAATGCATGATTAACAGTATGCTTAAGCCATAACTACCCATAATAGTGATAATAACCCATTTTATAACCTACTGTTTTTAAAAGACAGAAACTAGGGTTTAGTGCAAAGTTCCAGTTTTCAGATTTTAAAAGAGCTGAAAACAGGACAGATTGCAGTTTTCGGAAAAAGGAAAATAGAACATGCAAAAGTTCATAAATAAAACTTAGCATGATCTTTTAGGGCAATTAATATCCCAAGCTAACCTTAAGCTAACCCTAATCGATTAGATTTCAAAAGCTAAAGAAAAACCTATTTTGTCGGTTGAGCCGACAAAAGAAAACAGAGATAAATTTCTGTTATCAACCTAAATAGATGATAACAAGGATTAAAAGAATAACTTGTTATGCTACTAGGGTTTGGTCTAAACCTAATTAGAATAACAAGTTGACAGGAGAAACCCTAGGTCTGGAAAATGACATGGAAAACCGAAAAGTTATAATATCAACTTTTCAGTTTAGAGCAAGTTAAAGCCACTGATGCTCAAAAGAATGATTCACAGCAGCTTCTAAGGTCCTTAAGATGTTCAAGATATCGAAAATTAGGGTTTTAGCTTACCAGGAAAGGAAAGACACCACAGAATTTGAAAACCGAAGTGGGTTGACAGAGAAATAAACTCTGGATTTAACCTACAAAAGATAACCAATCTTTATTGCAAGGTAAAACCAGTGCTTAAAGTGGATAAGCAATGGACAAGAGCAAGAAACTCCACTGGACAACAATGGAGGGTGAGCTTCAGTGGTCAACAATGGTAACAGCAAAGAAAAGTTAGGGTTTATATATAGATGTTGAGCTACAGGGCAAGAGGGAAAGATCTAGAGTTGATGAGGTGTCCACTTAGCTAAATATCCAAAATTTGTGGCATAATCTTTGGATAACCACCTCCTCTCGCTCGAGAAATGGTCTTGCAGAGATAAGGAAGAAGGGAGGCAAAATATGACATGTGGGTCCCTTTGTCATCCTCACTTGTGGCGTCTTCAAAAGCTCAAGCGAATATCACCGTCCGATTGGAAATGGTAATTTGTGATAAATAGAGAGATTAAAAGATTTGAATCGGTATTTTAAAATATGGGCCGTGCGATCTCAAATGGACGATTGAGATTTAAACGGGGCCCAAAGGAATCTTGAGATCTACTTTCAAATCTGGACGTTGGATTGGAATCGAACGATCAAATAAAAGGATACACGTCACCCCTTTTAGATGCGATGACACATCACCGTTAGATTGAATTTCCACGGTCGAGATGGGGCAAAGAACCGGATGGTCCGATTGCATACACTCATATGGACCTTACGATTGAAATCCAACGGTCCACCGAATTTGGGCTTTAAAGGCCCACGGTCAAAAAGGCGCACCGTAGGATCTAGATCTAAGGGCTCAAGATAGCCGCGCTTTTAATTTCAAAAGAAAGAGGCGGCGGTTAGATCAAGAATGGACGGCTGAGATCGTGAGGGGATCCGGAGTCGTCCGAATGCATACACCAATCTGGACCACACGATGAAGATCTAACGGCCCAGAGGAGCGCGGGCCTCACGCGGTAAAAAGGAAAGCCATAGGATTTGAATCTAACGGCTCAGATAAAAGCGCGCCTTTAAGTTTAAAACGAAAAGGGAGGCGCTGTTGGATCGAGAATGAACGGTGGAGACCGAGACAGCTCGGAGTTGTCCGGTGCATACATCGACCTCGATCGTTAGATTAAGATCCAACGGCGGAGATCAAAACGCACACGTGGACAGCTCGCGGGGTGTTATAGCCTCGCCCGTTCGATTGAAAATCGACGGTTCACATCACGCGTGGAGTTCGGGCTCGCGCCCGAGCGTGACAGAGCCGGACCAGGTTTAAAGGGTTGGACCCAACCGCAAAGGTGTGAGTCGCTACAGTACCAGGTTTGGATTCAAACCGGTTTAGTTGACCAGAACCTATTCAAAAGCTTAAAAGGTTTGACTGGGCTTTTAAAAATAGCAAATAAATTTGTAAAATCATGAAATTTTTACTGAAGGCTACTGGGAAGATATATTTCCCAGATAAATTTTAAAATCACAAGATCACTTTGTAAAATACATAAATATTTATTTTAGCCCAAAAATAGTCATTTAAAGATAATTATTTTGCTTTAAGTCAAAATAATTTCTAAAATGCAACCAAAAATATTTTCAGCCAAGATAATTTATCTAGGCTTTAATAAAAATACTTCCCAGTCATAATACAAGTTTTATCTTGTATCCCTTTAAGACTTTAAATGGTCCTTTTGGGATTTTTGGCAAAAAGGAAGGTTTTTAATTTGTAACATGCTACCCAAATTGTAGAAATGAACAGTAATGCTATGAACAGCACCTCATTACTGTTCATAAAGCATTTTATCACTGTTTATAAACTTGGGGCTGTTACACGCTGCCCAGTGAAACTACACTTCAAACAGCGGTACTACCGTTTCAGTTGGTGGTTCCAAAACACTAATGGCCAAATCATTAACTTCAGTTGCTCTCTCTCTTTCGATCATACCTCTTCCTCTTCTCTAAAAACCACCAACGGTTCCTCTCTATCTGCTCCCGTGCTCCACTCAAAACCCTAAACTCAAATATTTGATTGAGTGAAGTCTTCCTGGATTTCTTGAAAGAGATTGTCTCTAGCTCTCTCTTCTCATCAAATCTCCGAGGTACTTGCCTTGATTCTCTCAGTTCTCATCTATTGCCGGCATCTATCTCTCTTTTAGGGTTTGATTCAAAATGTGGATGAAATAATCGACTTCTCTTGGGAAAATTGGTAGTAATTAGTGTTTGATGACATATCATGTCATTTACATGGATTATTTTATATCAAACACTAGTTAGAATCAAATTCGAAAGATTGCCCGAAAGATTCTAGAACTGGGGTACTACCGCCTCTTGGTCGCTGGTACTACAAATTTGTGGTAATACCAGATATCAACGGCGGAACTACCGCTCTAGAAAAGAAAAGTTGATTAAATCATACTCTTTTGCATAAATCCTATTCTAATTATCTCTTCTTGTCTTAGCAACCATGTCTCAAAATTCTGGACCATCCTCCTCAAGAGGAAAAGAAAAGAGAGTGTACAAATCAGATGATGACTTTGAAGAAGACTCAACTGAAAGTGATACTAGTGATGAACTTTACGTGCCAAATAGAACTCTTTTCTTTGTGGCAGATCCTAGCAAGATTGGAAGCAAAAGATATACAAACCTAAGGCACACAAATCAGTTTCTGCTACCCAAGAATACAGTTGATCCTCTCTTTCACACAAAGTTTCAGGAAAATGTGTTCTATCACATTTATGGCAACAAGAACTTTGCTCATCATTAGTATGTGACTTGGAATCATCTCAATATGAATCCTTACTTGAATGGACTTTTCTATACATTTCATAGATTGAATTTGGACAGCTTGGTGATTCTGAAGTGTGACTATGACTCTTCAACTATCAAACAATTCTATGCCACTATCCACATTTCTCCAGAGCATGATACTCTCACCTGGATGACAGCATCTTTCAAGATAAGTGCATCAAAAGAGGATTGTCAAAGATCATGGGGCATTCCTACTCCTCGAAGTGGTCCCATGACCCTAAAGGTACATCTTGAAGATCCTTGAAATTTGGATGAGATCAAAGAGCTCTATGATACATCTCAGTAGTGTGAGTTTGGCACAGCAATAGGACTGTCACCAATACCAAGTATGATAAACAAGATTCTGAGAGCAACCTTCTTCCCAAGAGGTGGAAACAGCAATGAGGTTCATCCCAAAGCATGGAACATCATATATCATATCTTAAAAGGAACCAAGTTTGACATTGTTGACTTCATCATCACTGAAATTGCTCTCAAAGAGAGATACAGAGGACAATATCTTCTATGCTTCCTACATCATGAAGCTGATTAAAGACAAATTTGTATTCTATCTTGCGAGTGACAGGATTCACACTGAATACAGACCAAGCTACACTGATTAAGAAGATTGTCAAGAAGGGAGAAGAATAAAATAAAGAAAGGAAGACAAAGAGACAATTTATGTTATATATATTATTTAGGTCTATAGACCTTGTTTGTAAAGATAAACTTAATATTCACTTGTTATATCTTGTGTAAGCTTATTGAACCTTAGATATAGTTTCAGTCTTTATTGTTATTAGATGCATGTTGGACAATGAAATGTTTATGTTTTGGATTATGCTTTATTGAACATCTTTGTCTGAAATATGTTCTTGATTGAATCTTTATTGATGTTGCATGATTATTCAATTCTTAAGTATCCTATAAAGGGGGGGGGTTAATTCATAAAAACTATTTTCTTCTATACTCCTTAATCTCTTTAGTATTTGTGAGGACCCGGGGTATTTAACTCGTAATACTTAACCTCCAAATGGTTCTAGTATTACTAATTAAATATCCTAAGCCTCGATGGACATGTGCTTCCCAGAATTGCAGCACACATACATCTTTACAAAATCATGCATCATTTCCATACAACTTACAATACCAAGTCTAGCAAAAGACATACATAATATAGAGTTATTACACAAGAGCCAACCGGCCAAATGACATCAAAGTAACAAAATCACAACAGAAAAAAAGTGCCATAAGATGGCTATTAATAAAGACCAACCGGTTTGCTAACAACCCACAAGGCAACCGACCGGGCCGCCAAGCTAGTCGCCTCCACTGCAGCAAATCTCACAAAAGTCGATCCCTTAGGGATCCACTTCCTCCTCTGCAACAATTAAGAAATGCAAATGAGTACAAAACTGTACTCGCAAGACTTACGAGTAACAAGCCTATACATAGCTACATGTGAGCTGAAAGAAAGGAGATGGTTATATGGTTTATCGGACGCATAAAGCAAATTTTCATTTGCAATAATGTAATAGATTGAAGGCAATGTGTTAAATATATTTTTAATTGTTGAAATAACAGCGATATACAATAAGTAACAAGAATAACAACCTAGAGGTGACTAACCCAATAGCCACCATAACATAGCACAAATTCTCAATTCGTACCAACCATTTCAAGTTTTAATTAAAAGGTTATAGTCTAACTCTTGAAAGACCTCCCCAAGCGTGTTCATAACCTAGGACAAGGTCTAACTCTTGAAAGACCTCCCCAAGCGTGTCCATAACTTAGGACAAGGCTATTCGAATAGTTTGAACCCTGCAGGGGTGTACCAATGTACCCACACTTTAGACCGCCTTTTTGCCACATGATTAAGCACACTTCCATAGGTATGCCGGTACGGCTAAGTCCTGCGAGATATTTCCAATATTATGTATTAACTATGAGCCGCTCGTATGGATAGAAACCCATACGCTACATTGCAAAGCCGAAAGTCAACTACCCTCTAGGGGCAAAGCTTTCGGACAACTACAATGCTCCCAACATCTGCCTCCTACAACCTCCTGCGACTCGGAGCTAACACACGCCAAAGTACTAAGTCAAGAGAGGTCTCATTTACCTCTAGTGTGGTTAGCACGCAAAAATATTTGGTTTAGTGTAACAAGATGTTCGGTCCTTATTGACTCGGGCACCATTCCAGTCACACTAAAAAGCACACCATCTTACTATTGTGCCCAAGTCTAAAATATTTTATTTTCAGTTTTAGTTTTCTCAATTAACATAGCACAAGGTGCGGAATATAAAGTCATAATAAGTTTTTGTGTGATCAAGGTTATCGACTAAGTCGACAACCGCCCAATTCTACCGGTAGCTAAGCATGACTAAGCAACATTAACTCGTAAACTACTAAGTGACAAGGGCTCATCCAACAAACCCTAAATCACAGCAAGATAACCCTAGGCTTAGTAGTAGAGGATAAACATTTGGCTACAGATTATGCATCTAAAGGATCAACTAACCGACAATAGTGTAACAACAAAATAGCAATGCATACATAGACTTTGCAAACAAGATGTTAGACGTTTGAAAATAATAGGAGCAATATGATCAAATGATGCTACATTTGCTTGCCTTGTTGGTAGTTCTCTTGCTGCAAGAATCACTCTCGGGCTCAACAAATTCTTCGGAGCCTAACGCAAGAACGCGGAAATCCAATAAGAGCGCCGAACACCGAAAAAGACTCAAAAACCAAAGTCATCCAAAATCCATGAAATTTAAAAAATAGGAAGAACATGATTTTATATCAATTTAGCAACAAGAATCAATCGATTTGAACTAAGCATGCAAAAGTTATAGCCTAAACAATTTCAATCTGCTGGATAATTCAAATTAAATTGTTTCATGTTACTGTTCATGGCACAATTTTCTAGAAAGTTTTTTAGCATGAAATTTTTATGGTAGGCAGAACATGGCATCCTAAGAACAGCAATATTGGGTTCACTTCATTTGAAGTTAAATTGAATTACTTATGATTTTTCTAAGTTATGAAACTAGAGCATATAATTTTTCAGAGGCAAAGACAAGAATAAAACCTATCCTATATTAAAGCATACTAACAGAGGAATGTAACACATTTTAGTTTACTATATTTGGAGTTACAGAGAATTGCTTAAGTATTTTCCAAGTTTTAATGAATTTCTAGAACAATAATTAATGCTAAAGCAAGTTAATACAACTACACAGTCCTCTGGTATAGTACATTGTTCAAACACACTTTCAGATTAAAGTTTAGTTAAACAGGAAGAAAAAAAAATTGAATCGCTCTAAAAGGAGTTAAAATGAATTAGTTATGAACTTTTAAAATTTAAAGCAATTAACAGTTTGCAAATAAGAGCTTTCGAGCTTTTCTTGAAGACTAACTCCACCGAGGAGGTAGGGGCCGTTGAGATTGAATCCAACGATCCAATGCATGGACGCACGCACACGTGAAGGCCCGCGTGAAGGATCTCCACTCGCGCAGAGGAGGTCTAGACCGTCGAATCTAGGGTTGACGGTACAGATCTACAAGGGGAGGTCCTAAAGGTTAAGGTTTACACGAGGGAGGTCCTGACGGCTAAGATCTCACGGAGGGAGGTCTTAACGGTCGAGATCTTCAGGAGGGGGGTCCTGGGTGATACGATCTAACAGAGACGAGGTCTTGGACAACTCAAATCTCCATGTGGGAGGTCCTGAACGGCCAATATTACCAGAGGGGGTCCGGAACGACAAGATCTAAATGAGGGGAGGTCCTTGACAGTCAAGATCTCCACGGGGAGGTCCTCAACGTTAAGGTCTAAACCAGGGGAGGTCCTGGACGGTCAAGATCTACCCGGGGGTGGTCCTAAAGGTTAAGATCTGCGAGGAGGGAGGTCCTAAGGTTTTTCTTTAAAAAAGACCAAGGGGTGGTCTTTTGCAAAGAGGATGGGTGTTCCCGAGAGTGGTTTTTGCAAAAATAACCACGGGAGGTCTTTTGCGAAAACACAGAGGGTGATCCTAATGGTCCAAATTAAATCCAAAGAGGTCTTTAACGGCTAATATCTAACCTAAGAGGTCTTGAAGTTTGTCTAAGTGGTGGTCTTACGACAACATGACTTCAGTACTTTGCGGTTTGCTCGTCGGCTTACCGCCGGCGACTCTGGTCACGGTGGCGCAGCCCAAGGGCAGCAAAAGGTTCGCAATATAATTGCGCACATCCTGAGGGTACTCTCGACGGTGGAGCTGGCCTAAAACGCCGGCGAGCCACAGAGAGGTGGAGGTGCAAGTACGGCCAATTACAAAAATAGCGAAAAGCTCCACAGCGGTCCAAAATAGCAGGTGCCTGAGCATCTAGGGACTACCACGAATGTACCTGAGCACAGAGGAGGTCCAAAGGAGGTTGGAGGAGCTCTGGCAATGACGACCACCACCGACGCGAAGGAAGATGACGCTGAGAAGAGGTCCTGAGCAAAATGAGCACAACCGGGCCATTGGGTTAGCTTCATTAAGGCTCAAGGAAGGTCCAAGAGCAAGGAATCGAAGAAGGAGGCACCTTACTAGAGTCGAGGACGAAGGAGACCACCTACGGTCGCAACCGCGCAAACTCTAAATTAGGTTAACCCTGCGAAGGCGAACCCAAATTGAGTAAGGGGAAAGCTTGCGATGAACAGAGGTCCAAAAGGGAGTGAAACATTGGACAAAAGGACCACTAGAGCACTGTCGACGACGAAGAGCTCGAACGGCCGACAATGGCAAAAAAGGGGCTCTCTAAGGTTTGAGCTCAAAGAACAGAGAGGGGCTAGGGCGACAAGGAGGTGCTAAAGAGGAACAAAAGGAGGAGCTCAGAGGGCCTCAAATAGCTTGGGGTCATCGGTTGTGCGAAAACGAGCCCGAATGGCAGACAAGACCTAAAGTTGGTCCAGGGCAGAACCAAGGCGATGAGAGCAAGTATGGGCAATAGGCTACGGGCTAAACACTGACACAAGTTGAAAAGCGGGGCTCAGATCCATTTAACAGGACGCGCTGGAGGTGACCAGTGCCTGCCCCCTCCTGCCATGGTGCGCACGCTTGTATGGGCACGAGGAAGAAGAAGAAGAGAAGGAGGGAGGTCTTGGCGGTAGGATCTGGGAAGGATGGCTGAGATTGCACAAGACCTTCGGAGGTCCGGGAGCTCAAGGAGATCTGACGCGTAGAAAAGAGATCCAATGGCTGATAAAGGGCGCGCCTGAGAGCCGAGCCTGAGTATAGTTTGGTGACTTGGCTCGACCAAGTCAATTGGTTGGGCTCGGGTCTGACTCGAGCCCAACAGTGCAACACCCTGGCTATTCAGAAGCCAAAATATTACTTAAAGGCTCTACATACAACCATAATCATGAGAATTGAAGCAATAATCCAAGTTCTAACTAGTGGAAGGAGAATAGCTCAAAAGGCATAATCGCACAAATATAATATGAACCTAAGCAGGTCAAGTACCACAGCGGAAATAAACATCCATAGCCAAACAGGGGACATCATCCACATGTCACCTCAATTATTACAGTTTATCTCTAAACAAATAAAGGAAATTCAACCAAGTTCTATTATTGAAACTGGAATTTTAGTGATGTGTATTTAGTGCATGTCTACTCTCTCCCGATAGAGTCATCATCAACGGCCACCTAAAAGAAAACAACAAACAAGAGTGAGTCCGGGACTCAGCAAGTACAACGATTACAAGAACATACTTCATGTAGATACACAGCACATAAGAAATATCTGAAAGAAAGAACTGCAATGCATGGATGCCATGAACTGAATGGACTGCACTCGTGCTTATACCGGTATAGCAAGTGATACACCCGTCGGTGTTCACTTAAGCCCGTATTTATCGAAATACGGGGATCCAAAAATACCGTATGAAGAACGTTTCATACGGGTGTCCAAAACTGCCCACATTGGAATGGTGGGACTTCACTTGCCCATTCTGGAATTGATGGGACTTTAGACTCCACTCCCGTGGAGCTCCACTCCCGTGGACGGAACATGAACATGATTGCATGAATAAATTTATGAACAATGGTTAATGTCATCTCTACACATAAGGAAGAATGTACACAAAGAACATAATCACCATAACATTCTTATCTACCATATCCTCCACTCCCGTGGATGGCACATGATCAAATAAGCTTCTCACACATCAACATAACACTATACCAATCAACGAGCATCCGTGGTTTACAAATCACACAAAAAGTCATTGTACTTGCCTTTAGCGTTGCGATGCGTTGGGAGGCAACGAAGAAGCCGTTAACCTTGGCGCATCGCCCCCTACACCAAAGTTACTCCATAAGAACCAAGTCATCAAGACAATACTCGCATCGCCCTAACTCATAACCCCAATTCCACCATCTAATTTATACCCAAAACTTGCATTAAACCTCCTTCTAGCAGAAAGTCTATATGGACAGCAGCGGTATAAATAGCATAACTTTTGATCTAAAACTCGAAAAGGGGTGTTCTCAGATTTTATTGAAAGGTAATAAAATTATCTACAACAACCTAGTTGGCGGAAACCTCGAATTCTACATGTATCAATCTCCACAAGACCAACAAATACTGTCTGTCAGATCTTCCGGCAATTCTGGACAGCAGCACGGAAAATGCCATAACTTTTAATTGTCTACACCAAACTTTGCGTTCTTTATCAATATCAAAAGCTAAGATCAAGGCCCACAATAACCTAGTTGGGTGAAAGCCTTGAATGTTCCATTAACACATCCATATTTTAAAAGACAACTTGACAGTTTATTCTCGTCAGGATTCTGGACAGCAGAGACGAAAACTACCATAACTTTTGATCCGTACGTCGGAATTCAGTGATCTTGGCGGCCACCGAAAGCTAAGAACAAAACGTAAATATCTATAGGAGATGGACAACTCAAATTCGGCATCTAACATCACGAAACAGACCACGCAACAATCTGGACAGAATCGACTTTCTACTTGCAGCAATACGATTCCATCAAATATGAACCAAATCGCATCTACCACTAATCAAACAAGGAGGATCGGCATTCATTACCCTTGCAGCAACCAGGAAGTAGGTGGAAGAACCTTGGAGACGACGATCCCCCTCCTCCTCTCCTCCCTTGGCCGAGCAGTAGCTTGCTGCCCCCCTCCTCTTCTCGCGTTGGCCGGCAGTGGGAAGCTCCGAAGGCGAGACGGGGACGCGCCACGGCAGTGCAGCACCAGGGGAAAGGGGCGGCAGCACCTGGGGCAGGGATGGGGGCGGCTCACCAAGAGGGAGGGGCGGCTAGGGGGAGGAAAGGGGGGAGGGCAGCCGGCCAAGAAAAATAAAAGGGGGAGGGGCGCAAGGGCCCTAGGGTTTGGGGCGCATGGGCCTTAGGCCCATGGGGGTTTACACATCCGGCCACAAGGCTAAAACAGCCTGGGCCAGCGGCCCAACTTCCAAAATCCCCCCCAAAACTGAAAATTACACTAAAAGACCTTTTCCCGATTAACATTCTCTCTAATCGGGAAAACAGGGTATTACAAACAGTAACTTAGGTTAGTGTTTAAATTAGAACAGAAAATTTTAGAGAATTTTTCAAGGTAGCAAACTAACTCTAAAAATTCTAAAATTTTCACAAGAGCTTGCTAACTCTAGGATTGCCCTTGTATAAAATTTTAAGAGGTTTTTTATGTAGAGTATTTTTCTCCAAAAATTTCCTAATGTTCTGAGCTAGGGTTTGACTCAAAGTCAAACTGGTTTGACTGACCTCTTAAAATATTCAAACAATTTCTAAAAATTGTGAAATTTTTCAAAGGAGTCACACAACACCCCTAGAAACAAGAAAAATTATTTCCCAAGGATGATCGCCAATTTAACCACAAAATTTTTTAAAGGTCAAGATTCAGGTTAAAGAGACTTGTGATTTTGAATTTCCATAATTCCTTTACAATAATTCTTAGAACATTCAAACCACAACAAGATGTAAGAAAAGTTTTAATTTCTACACATTTTCTTACATTTTAAACACAAGCCAAGGGTTGGGATGTTACAGTATCTTCAATGCATAATGATCCTAAATAACTTCTAGTTGAGTGTTATACTAGGGATCATTTGCATATCTCTCCATTCCTTGATCTATCCTTGAAATTCCAGAAAAATTGAAACTACCAGCAATAGCACTGTAGTACTATCGTCTTGCGGTACTATCGGCCTTTTGACTGCGGTATTACCGATTGTCTTGACAAAACAGCCATTTCAATTCAATTCAATTCTAAACCCTCTATGGCTTCTTCCTTTGGTCAAATTGATCCCTGTTATACTCTCTAGCCATCCTCAGGCACTGTCTTGACTCTCTATGCCATTTTGATCGTATTGTGATGTTTTTTATCATAAATGATATTCTCTCTAAAAGAGTGGTAGCACTTTTGATCATCTTGACATCGACATGAGATTTATCCTTGTTTTTACAAGTGGTATTCTTACAAATGATATCATCTTATCCCTTCAAGTGGTATACTATTCATGGTATACAAGTAGTATATAAGTGGTATACTATACAAGTGGTATACTCTCTATGGTAATCAAGTGGATTATCTCTCTCTCTCTCTTCTCTTTCGTTGCTTTCTTTAAAGATCTTTGTGAAGAGAAGTTCAAGCACTTTGAGAATTCAAGTCTGGTTGACATGTGATATTTACATGTGGTATTTTCAAGTGATGCTCAAGGACTATCTTTCAAGTATGATCCACAAACAAAACATCCTTTGGTGCTTAATGTCAATGAAGGGGAATTTGGTTGCAAATTATGGTCAAATGAGAGAAAGTTGAAGTCATCATGAGTTTTGGATGGATATATTTCAAAGAGATGACTATGAGGGAGATTTTAATTGGATGAAGAAAGCCTTTGTGTGTCAAAGGAGTATACCTTTGTGTAAGGGGGAGTTTTTCCTAAAAAGTTTTGTAAAAGCTATAATGAAAACCTTTTTGAGTTTTGCTTAAAATTGGTAAACTATTATATGGGAGAACTACTTTGCAAAGACTCCTTTTTGGCTAAGTTTTATTTTGGATTTTTGGTGTTTAAGGCCAAAAGGGGGAGAAAGTTTGGAAGTTTATTATGTTTTCACCTCATTTCATGCATAATTCATATCCCATGTTAATTTATATCCAAATGTTCTTATTGATAAAGGATTTGTCATCAATCACCAAAAAGGGAGAGATTGAAGAATCTAGACCCGCCATTATTAGGGCTGGAAAAATAGCTCGAGGCTCGTGAGCCTGCTCGGGCTTGTCATGGTTTGGCTCGGCTCGGGCTCGGATCGTGAATTTTTGAGCCGAGCCGAGCCCAACTCCCAGCTCAGTGGAAATTCGAGCCGAGCTCGAGCCGCTAGCGAGCCGGCTCGCGAGCCAAACGAGCAAGGCAAACTCGGAAGTCGGCCACATCCTCGGACCCCAGCCCAGCCCAGTCCATTAAGTTTCCTAACCCTAACCCCACGTGATTCTCTAGTTCCTCTCTCGTCCGACCGTTCGAACTTCCAAATTCCCCATTTCCCCTTTCTCTCCCAGGCGTCCACCACCACCCCGCGTCCTCCCCCACTCTGGTCCTCTGCGCCGCCGCCCCACGGTCCTCCGCGCTGCCGCCTCGTCCTCCACCGCCGCCCCTCCTCCTTTGGCATCACCCCCCGTCCTCACTCCTCCGCCCCAGCCCTCCGGCTCCACGCCTCCGCAGCTCCGCCCGGGTCCTCCACTGCCACGCCATCACCCCACCGCCGGATTCAAGGTTGCTGGGAGGAGGAAGCTTCCCTCCCCGTGAGGCCGAGACCACCTCCGATGCACGCGGGAGAACTGAGCTGACTGGCGCTTGGTGTGGTGTGCTGGGTTTCCAACGCCTCCCCAAGCGTCGCGCGTCTTCGGGCTCCCGCGCCGCCTCTGAGTGCGGTCGACCGTCGTCGGGCCCCCGCCGCCTCTGCGAGCGGCCGTGTGCCTCCGGCTTCCTCCGCCTCCGCTTGCGCCGTGGGCCCTTCAGTTGCCTTCACCGGGGATGCTGGGTCCTAGCTGCCCGCGTCTCCAGACCTCCGTCGTCCCTAAGCGCCTCCAGCTGTCCTCGTTTCAGATCTGAGTAGTGAGCAACAAATTGCTAGAATGAGGATTCATGTTGGATTTAGAATTTTAGATCCATGGTTGTTTGGGGGAAAGTTTGTCTATGTGATTGGAAATAGCTTTGTGAAATGTTGTGTTCTATTGAATTTGTTGAATTAGTTCATGAGAAAATCCGTGGCTGTGAAATCTGAGCAACAAACAACAACAATTACAACATCTTTGCTTTGCTTGGGCCACTGCCTATTCATGGCTCGCGAGCCGGACCGAGCCAACTCGAGCTTTCCTTCGAGCCAGCCAAGCCGTCTTCCTGGCTCGCGATTAGAACGAGCCGAGCCGCCTTTTCAAACGAGCCTGGCCGAGTCGAGCTCGAGCCGGCTCGGCTCGGCTCGTTTCTAGCCCTAGCCATTATGTGTTAATGGAGTTTTGGTTATTAATGACAAATCTATTTGTAAGACTAACATTCTTATTGATATACCTTGTTTAGTCTCAGCTTGGATATAAAAGGAAAAATCCAAACAGGTATGCATTCACAATGATAAATCTATTTGTGAGACTAATTCTTCTATTGCTATATCTCATGTTTAGTCTTATTTGGATTTAAGATCAAAGAGGTATGTATTCAACTTTATATTCTTATATATTGCTGCATTCTTTGGATCCAAAATATAGGTTGAATTCCACCAAAAGGTTAACTTGAATATGTGCATATGTTCTTATTACACATTTGTGTATGCACACATTTAGGGGGAGTTCATTCTATGTTTTGTGGTTTCTTTAGTATTGATCCATATTCTATTGTCCACATATATTAAGGATCTTTACTTTGAAACATATCTGTGAGTATATATATAACTTGTGTAGTTCCTATATACTCATATGTCTTTTGAGTATATACAACTTGTGTAGTTCATATATACTCATCCTTGAGCATACACTACACCATGGTATAGTATTAAGGGCAATGCAACTGCCGAGAAAAACTGCGTTCAAAGGCAATTTATCTGCCGACAATTAGTTTTCCCGGCACTTATGGCCTGCCCGGTAAAGTGCTACCGGGAAAAATATTTCCCGGCAGATATGTGTATTCCCGGCAGTTAACTGCCCTAGAAAAGTTGATTTTCCCTAGCAGTTATATTTTCCCTGGCAGTTAGCTTTTTCTCGGTAGTTATAGTTTTCCTGGTAGTTATATGTATTACCCGCAGTTAACTGTCCTCGATTGTGTGTTTTGCCAGTAGTTAAGTGCCCTAGATTTTCCATTTTCCTTGACAGTTAAGTGCCCTAGATACTTTTTCTCGGTAGTTAGGTGTTCCCCGGCAGTTAGATTGCCCTCGATTGTGTGTTTTGCCGGCAGTTAAATGCCCTAGATTTTCCATTTTCCCCGGCAGTTAAGTGCCCTAGATACTTTCCCTGGCAGTAAGGTGTTTTTCCAGCAGTTAGATTGCCCTCGATTGTCTCTTTTCCCCAATTCATTATGAATTAAATTAATAGCCAGCAGCTCATCTATACGATATTCCTGTATCTTTCAGATTGACATGATTCTATCATACAACAACTTGCAACCAAATTAACTTTGTGAGACCTCGGTTTATTAAGCTTGTAATACTTAACCTTCCACTGGCTCTAGTATCACAAACAGAATAATCCGTGTCTCGATGGACATGTGCTTCCCAGAACATGCAGCACACATACATCATACAAAAGCATGCATCATTTCCATACAAGATAATGTAACAAGTCTAGCAAAAGACATACAATAGTTAGGTTATTACAGAACAGCCAAACCGGCCAAATGACAGGAACAGAAAGTAACAGCGGAAGCAAAAGATGGCTTAAACCAAAAGACGACCGGTTAGCCACATAACACCACAGGGCAACCGACCGGGCCGCCAAGCTAATCGCCCCACACACTGCCACAGCACAACTCACAAAAGTGAGGCCCATCGGGCTCACCTTCTTCCTCTGCACACAATAAGCAATGCAGGTGAGTACAACAATGTACTCGCAAGACTTACGAGTAACAAGCCTATACATAGCTACATGAAAGCTGAATTCAAAGGAAGGTTGGTTATATGGTTATTTGGACGCATAAAGCAATTTTTATTTGCAATAATGTAATAGATTGAAGGCAGATTAACAAATCAGTTTTAATCATTGAAATAACATAGAGTAACAATATTTATCAAGTAACCACCTGGAAGTGACTAACCCAATAGCCACCACATATAGCATGAATCCCTGATTCATACCACCCATCAAGTTTTAATTTGAAATGTTGTAGTCTAACTCTTGAAAGACCTTGCCAAGCGTGTCCATAACCTAGGACGAGGCTATTCGAATAGTTCAAAACCCTGCAGGGTGTACCAATGTACCCACACTCCGGACGCCTTTAAGCCACATGATTTAGCACACTTCCAAAGGTATGCCGGCACGGCTAATTCCTACGAGACATTTCCAATATTGTGTATCAACTACGAGTCGCTCGTATGGATAGAAACCCATACACTTACATTGTAAAGCCGTAAATACAACTACCCCATGGGGTAAAGCTTTACGGACAACTACAATGCTCCGGTCACATACCCACTCATTTTACCACAACACAACACACGCACGCCCACCTGCGACTCGCAGCCAACACACGCCAAAGTACTAGGTCAAGAGAGGTCCCATACCCTCTAGTGTGGTTAGCACGCAATAATTGCTTGGTTTAGTGTAACAAGATGTTCGGTCCTCGTTGACTCGGGCACCATTCCAATCACACCCAAAAGGTCACACCATCTTACCATTGTGCCCAAGTCTAAATTATTTTGTTTTTCAGTTTTAGTTTTGCAATTTAGACATAGCCCAAGGCTGAAACATATAGAGATTATAGTAAGTTTGTGTGATCAAGATTATCGACAAGTCGATAACCGCCCATTTCTACCGATAGCTAAGCATGGCTAAGCAACAAACTCGTAAACTACTAAGTGATAAGGGTCCATCCAATGAACCCAAAATCACAGCAAGATAAACCTAGGCTCAGTAGTAGAGGATAAGCATTTGCCTACTGATAATGCATCTAATAGGCCAACTATCGACAATAGTTAAAACAACATAGCAATGCATACATAGAATTTGCAAACAATATACTAGAATTTGAAAATAGTAGGAACAACATGATCAAATGATGCTACATCTGCTTGCTGGTGAAGTGCGAGGATACGGTTCTTTGTGGCTCGGTGTCAAGATTAATAACTTCTTTGAACCTAACGTGAAAAGGCTATAACCCAATAAGAGCAAAGAACACCAAGAGAAACCAATAGCAAAAGAAATCCAAATTCACAATAAATACACGCAATGAACAAGGGCATGAATTTAGACAATTTTAGGAACAAGAAATTCTGCATTTGGAGTTGACATGAAAAGTTATGGTGAAATTTAGCTCTCTCACCTATTTATTCCCTAATTAAATACAGTCTGTTCATGGCGAAAATTTCTAGCATGATCCTGGAACCTAAAATTTTTATGATGAGGTAGTATAAGTTATCCTAATCACAACAAAGTTGAGTTTATTGAATTTGGAGTTATAATGACTTAGTTATGATTTTTCTAAGTTGTAAACCTAGCATATCACATTTTCCGAAACATAAATATGCTCAAAACCTATTTTATGTTGAAGTATGATGACAAAGGATTTTCTAGCATTGATTTTATATATTTTGCATTCTGAGGATTATTTGTGTCTTTTACAAAATTAACAGATTTTCTAATTCTTGAAAATAGGGCCAAAATCATTAATTGATGTTTCAGTGCTATCACGGGCCTACAATTATTTTTATATTAAAGTTCATTAATGAAAAATTAACCAAGTTTAATGAAAAATTAACCAAGTCGAAATTACCCAATTTGGAGATATCTGAGAAAAGATATGCATTTTCTAAGTTTTAATTCAATTTCGAGAATATACAACATGATCAAACAAGTTATTGTTGATTACAAAATTTTCTAACACGAAGCAAAGCTCAAGGTATTTTTACATTAAACTTTAGTGAAGTACAAATCTATTGCGAGTTGGAATCATGTAAAAGGATTTATTTTGAACTAGATATGGATTTTTAAAGTTTTTATATAATTTTGAGACAATTAAATACCTATAGAGATATAAAACAACTTAACCAAAAAGATACGACGTGGACGCTCGTGGGCCGTAGATCTAGAATCCAACGGCCCACGCGCGCTGGGGAATAGCGCGCCGCGCGACCTCGAGAAGCCCACCGTTGGATCTAGATCCAACTGCGCTCGGGGATGGAGGCATTCGGCGTTATAACGCCACCGCATCACACCGTTGATCTGGAGATAAGCGGCCCAGAGCGCGAGTTCATTCGGGCGACCCGAACAGCACACTAATCTCGACCGTAGATCTTGAGATCGACGATCCAGGACGCTGGGACGAGGGGTCCGAATGTCACCAGATCTAGGCCGTTGATCGCGAGATTGACGGCCGATAAAGATTGAGCCGTTCACGACGTGAACAGGCGCTCTGACACGCGGGGCCCACTGTCAGCGACTAGGGTCTTGCCCGAGGGGCTTTAACACACGAGCACAGTGCACGTGGACCCACTTGTCGACTTAAGGGAGGTTTTAGGGGCGGATTTATTACGAATCTAATGATTAGGAGTTAATGTGTCGATGATTTGCCAGTGATTAAAGTAATTGAGGCCCACCGGCGGTGGCTTAAAGTGGCGGCTTAGGACAGATTTAATGCTGCTAATGATTGGCAATTAATGAACTCTAAAAACGGTACTAAAGACTTCTGGATTTGATTTTAACCCTACGAGCCCACATGTCAGTGACCCAAGGTTAATTTCTGACAGCATTTAAGTGCCGACACATTAATTAATCAATGATTAACTCTTAATGAAATCGAACGAAGACGAATTACGCCGGTGGTGATTTAAAGGGCCGCCCTTATCGATGACACATCGGGCACAGTTTAAGACATGATTAATGCACCAATGATTAACAATAATCTGGCATTAATGCTGTCCTAAGAAAATGACGAAAACCGGAGTTTGCACCGTAAAATCCCGAGCGCCCTCAACGGCTTGTCGCCGGCGATCTGGCGCGCGCGCGCTAAGAAGCGAAATGGAATCGCAATAGCACTATGAACCTAATGGTGGCATCCTCGCCGGCGGTGAGGGACCAGAACGCCGGCTAGCCGGAAAAACGAAAATGGAGCTTTTACTGCGAATTTGAGAATAGCAAAAAGCTCCGATGCAGTCCAGAAAAGCGTGTGCCAAGGCCTCTTGGGACTAATAAGAAGCTACCTTAAAGGAGAGAAGCTTCGAAGATGGCCGGAGTAGCTTTTCCACGGTGGAGCTCGCCGGACTTGGGGAAGAAAGGTGAAAAATGGTACCCTGAGCAAAATGAGTGACACCAAAGCATCAATATAGCTTCATTATGGTCCACAGAAGCTACATGAGCAAGTAATTTGAAAATAGAGCACTCACCTGAGCTGAGGAAGAAGATGACCAAAATCGGCCGAATTTGAACAAACCCCAAATTGGACAATTCCTGAGAATCAAATCCAACATTAAGTGACGGGAAATGTTTAAAATAGTGAGGAGATAAAAATGGTGTAAAGAATTGTGAAGGAGAACCACTGGAACACCAAGAACACCAATGGAGCTCCACGGGTGAACAATGGTGCATTGTCGGTTTTGAGGTGTTAAGCTCCAAAATTGAAAATGGGGCTCAATGGCAGTGTAAAGGGATGCCAGGAGGTGTTGGAGGTGCTTATAATGCTTGGAACACTAGGGTTTGGCAAAAGGAGGTCCTCGGGTAACATTAGATCATGGCACAACATGCGGCCGAAAAAGAAAAGGTGAAAGATGATAGAATAGGGCGGGGCATGGCGAAAGCACCCCACACAACTCCCAAGTGTCGGCTTGGGTGGTGTAGGAGCATGAAATGAAATCCCCATGCCTCTCCTCGTTCACACACGACCGAGGAAGAAGACGACGGATAAGCGCTCGGGCGATTTTGGACCGTTGGATTGATCGGGGGCCGGTGAGATTGCCCGACCTTTTAGGTTTTAAATATCAAAGGAGGGGATCGGGAACCCTAGGATCAGAAATGAACGCCTGAGATTAGATGCGCCCTTCGGGTGACCCGATCAGCACACTTATTTTAGACCGTTAGATTTTGATCCAACGATCCAAACGAGTGGGCTCTTCGCGGCGGTCGAACGCGTTCACCCGAGCGTGGGCGTGCGATTCGAATCAAGGGCTAGGATTGGATGTGGTTTGTAAAAGGGACCTGGTTCCGCTAGGTGGTTCGACCAGATCAAAAGACTCGAACCCGAGTCTGACTCGGACCCGAGGAACAGTACAAGCCCGATTTGGTTTTTAAATTAGAACAGAGACCTATGAGGATTTATTTGGGGTAGCAACACAACTCCAAAAATTCTGAAATTTGTACAGGAGCTTTCTAACCTGGACATAAACCTTGTGTAAAATTTTCAGAGGTTTTCATGTAGTGAATCTTTCTCCAAAAATTCTGCAAGGCTCTGATTTAAGGTTTGACTGAAAGTCAAACAGGTTTGACTGCCCCCTCAAAATATTCAAATAATTTCTAAAAATTGTGAAATTTTTCAGAGAGGCCACATACCATCACAGAAACTTAGGAAAAATATTTCCCAATGATGATCACAAGATTTGAGATGAATATTTTTTTGGAAGACAAGGTTTGGATCAAAAGACTTGTGACTTTGTATTTCCATAACTTCTTACAACAATTGTTCAAAGCATACAGGAAATACATGATGTAAGAAAAAGTTTTAATTTCTACTCATTTTCTTACATTTGAAACACAAGTCCAAAGTTGGGATGTTACAACATGCTTCTGCAATCGAACAACCAGAACAAACAAACATACATGAACCATCAACGCTGAAGAAAGTACTGCAGGCTAACCTCCTCAGTAGAACACGAGATAAAAGGCCAGCATATGTATAGTAAGAGTGTAATATAAGCAAGTTGCAATAGATTTGTATAGCATGTACGGACTGAATGTAGCATGATTACATCTAAGCAGTAGTGTCATCACATACAGGACCATTTGTAGTTGGTACTGGTTAGAATATTGTTCTTGAATACATCACAAAATATATTTTAACTGCCATACCGCTTGCTACAAACGTGCTCCTGCTGATTAGTAAAAATAGAAGTTATGTTATTACTAGAATGCATGGCAATAATACTATCATCATTTAACTAAACATAGTTAGGCAAAACAAGAATGGTAAATAAAAGTGGGTAGAATAGATGGGACCTTAGTGGAGATGGATGTAAAAGTTTGATTATTTCCTTGATCCCTTATTGTTACTTTCCTAGGTCCAAAGAACTAAGCTAATGCAAAAAAAAAAAGCCCAATGAGTTATAAAACAACAGACATTTTACTAATTTGTTGTTTCATGCAATACCAAATGTACTATGCATCAGATATAAAGTTAGCAGAAGCCATCTGATTCAGTATGAACTATGACCAAAGTCCAAAGATAGTGACTCATTTAATCTGATTGAACATTCTAACAAGCAAGCGAAGTGCTTCAGATTACTTACAGCTTCAATTAGCATTTGCACTTCAGATTCTGCTAGATGAGAACCAAATTTTGAGATCTCACTCTTCAATTCCTCAGAAGAGACTATACCATCATTATCAGTATCCATCACCTTGAACATGTCCTTTATGTCCTCAACCTCTTCAGCCGACAAGTGATCAGCAATAACCTGTCAAGTACCAATTTTGGTCAGTGAAACATATATTATTTTCGAGGTAGACTTCTGAAAAAAGAGAAATTAGCATCAAAGCACACTAAATCTTGAAAGTAGCATAACACTTTGGCGGCTTTAGCATCAAAGCACACTAAAAAGAATTAACAAGAACTACTAAGGGTGATGCTTTGTGCACTTGAGAATATTGAAAGTAGCATAACACTTTGGCGGCTTTAGAAGCCCTATGTACAACTTACCAAGAACTTGCTTTGCTGTTAGCCTGAGTTCCAGATCAGGCTGAAGCATCTGCCGAACTAGATCTTTAGCGTTATCAGAAACATTAGGCCAGGGTTCTCGCTTAAAACCCACAACTGAATAAGATTGGAGGAAAAAAAATCCCACTATGATGCAAATAAAATAAATCAGCTTAGCTACAAGTATACTCTTATTCACCTTAGACGTTGAGAAGCAACATATTCTGTTGAAGTGAATGAACCAAAAAATGACAAACTTGTTCGAGTATCTAGCGTAAATTCAGTTCGCCTCCTGTAAGATATTAGTAGAATGTGATCAATAGTACAGAAAAACAAATACAAGCAAACAAAAGATTTTTCAACCTCTTAGTGACAATTAATTTCAAGAGCTATTTCCTCTTGACAGGAAAATTTTCAGCAACTCTTCTTGAGAGCAATTGAGAATCTGATATTATTGACAAGACAGTCGAAAAAGAGTACAATCGGCCCATCTAGTAGATACCATATCATCAGAAAAGGCATCTCATCATAATCATTTAGTAGCTGGAATTTTTCTTAGCTTAGCTCCTACTGCTCATTAGCAACCTAACAACTCTAGATGATGCAGCTAAATAATCAGGTACAACTTACAGGAGTTAACAATATTCAACATGGACATTTTATCATTTATAGTTCATGATTATTTTAACATAACCATCAATGGAAGTATCGCAGCATTTATTGATGCACACAGAAGTATGAACTGTACATATGGAAAACCTGATCAATAGGCAAATGCTTCCACTCAGAGAAGATATTCTACATCCAAAGGTGTAAGACCTATGACAGCTGACATCCGAAGGTGCTAAAGCTAGAAAACTGTGTTGCTATCGTGTAAGGTATGTTGAGATAGCGATGGGCTTACCTGGCATCCGAAGGTGCTGCAAGGTTAAGTGCATCCTCACAAGTATTTGAGATATCACAATCGAAAACATCATGAAACCACTACAAAAAGCATTTTATTTAAGAACAAGCATATACATACCAAGATAGTAATTAAAGTGAAAAAATATACCTCTGTATACTTTCCCACTTTCACTGATGGCAGGATATTGCTGTTGTTAGGGGTCAACAAATTAGGGACACGGAGCAGTGACTGTAGAGAGGAAAACAAAAAGAAATGCAGTAGCTATTAATATTATCCACCCTCCTCTGTATACTTTTGTTAGGAAGCATTTAATTTTAAAACATGGCAGGAAAAATAACATGCATGACCTCATTTAATATTATCCACCCTCCTCTGTTCATCCTTTTTTCCCGTAGATAATAGCAATCAAATATGAGTGACATGCTGAAGATACTACCCACATCTCAAAGGAAATCATGGTATTATCAGAAACATGCGGAACATCGTACAACCTATATTTCTACAACAAAAGAGGTATCACATTATTTCCATATATAACAATCCAAGCTGGTCCTTCGATTCATGTCAGATGCTCTAGCAAGGATGCAATTGACCATATTACCACAAAATGCCAGTAATGCTGGCGAAATCCATCTCTTTCTCTCTGACCTTTTTATGCAACCAATCAGGATGAAGAACTCGAGGATAGCTACAATAGATCGGATGCTTACTTCAGAAGAGATTTTGAACCATTTTCTTAAATAAAACTTTGCAATTTCTGTAAGAGACGAGGATAGCTACTGGAACAGCACGCTCACTCACTGGAGTGCCCTAAAAGATTTGAGAAAGTCAACATGACCATAGGCAAATTAAATACAAGCCATCCAACTCGCTCAAAATTATAGGAGCAAACTAATGCCATGAAATTGAATGAGGGGATGTTTACCCATATGCTGAAAGGATCACGTGAAGAACATAACATTGGCAACTATCCAAAATTTAAAGATATGGGCAACTACATGATGTCAATTAGTGAACACTTCAGTACTTACTTGTGGTTCTCGGGCAACTAGAATGAAGTAGCAAATAAGCCCATCTCATGATCACGAGGAATACATATATAAATCAAGAAATATATTATTATAACACATCACAATCATATTGCAATAATCGAAGCAGGAACAACATCTCATAATCAGAACATCACAAAAAGTTAACACAAAAAATGCAGCCATTAAGAGCAAAAGAGACTACTCGACTCTAGAACCATGCCATTACAGACCTTCCCGCTCCCCTCTCACCATCTCGCACACAAATCTGCCGCAAAGCCGCGATGATTGATGCCACCAATATTGTACACAATTAGTAAGACATCATGCTGAGCCCACTAATGCAAGCATCAATCAACCCTGCACATCCAAAATTCCCCATTTAATCTAACCCCAGTTCTTCGCATCACAAAGCAAGGGGAGAAAGTCAGTGGGTAGGGAGAAAAGGGGGTCATACCTTAGTGCTAGCCACAGCCAAATCACCACCATCATTCTCCTCATGCTGGATCATATAGCAATCCACCTTATCATCTCACCTTGCATAAACAAGAACCATCAATTAAGCTTTAAAAATTAAATCAAGCTTAAGCATGAGCATAATCAGAAGAGAGGGGTGTAGAGGGCAATGGGACGGCGGCGGCCGTAGGCCAAGCTGCACGCGGGCGTAGGCGCAACCGGCGCCATGGGGGCCGAGCCAGGGAAGGAGGGAGAGGAGGAGTCGACTGAGCCAGAGGTGAGGCCGGTCGAGAGCGATACTGCGGCGGCCGTAGGCCAATCCGCATGCGGACGTAGGCACAACCGGTGCCATGGGGGCCGAGCCAGGGAAGGAGGGAGAGGAGGAGTCGGCTGAGCTGGGGGTGAGGCCGGTCGAGAGTGATCCATGGCGGAGCCGATGGCGGCGAGTAGGGGGCCGGGCCACCAAGGTCAGGCGGCGGCGGTGAGGGAGGGGAAGGTGAGGCGGTGGCGGTGAGGGAGGGGAAGGGAGGCGGTGGCGGCGTGGGAGGGGAAGGGAGGCGACGGCTGCATCAGCGAGGGAGGAGGATGGTGGCTGCAACGGCGGCGGGAGGACGATGGTGGCTGTAGCGGTGAGGGAGGAGGGAGGCGACGGCTGCAGTGGCGAGGGAGGAGGATGGCGGCTGCAGCCTGAAGCGGCGGAGGGCGCGAGTGGGGGAGGCAGAGATGAGGAGGGAGGTGAGGGAGGGAGGGGAGGCGGCAGCAGGTGCGAGGTCGGAGGGAGGTGGCAGCTGCGATGGTGAGGGAGGGGAGATGCGGCGGAGATCTAATGCGGAAGCGGGATAAATTTTTTAGCTTCCCGCCCAAAGGGTATTCTCGGCAGATAGGTTGACCTGGTTGATTTTTTCTAGGGCAGATATATTGTTGCTAACGTTAAAATATTGCCGGCATATAGATTGTTCTAGAAAATAATTATTCCTAGCAGATAATAGGACCCCTAAAATCTTGGATATTGCCACTAATCCAGTTTTTCCCCGACAGATAATTGCCCTTAATACTGAGCGGAACTACTGGAGTATGTTTGGAGCTGAGCGCATGATTCAATCGTGCAGTTAAGAGCCGTAGTCTGAACATCCCTTTCAATTTGGGCCATCCGCTTGTCTTTTGTCTGATCGAACTTTGTGTTTTGGTCGTTCTTGTACCTACGGTAGTTCTGGTGCCTTTGTGGCAGAACTATCGCGTCGTGGTAGTACCGATGTTCCTTTGGTGGAACTACTGCACCTCGGATGTACCGATTTTTGTGCGGTATGTTTATTCCAGAACAATTGTTTTTGAGCATGTGTTGCTCTCTTGAAAGAACAGTAGTACCGATATTGTTCGAGTGGAACTACCACGTATTGCTTGGCGGTAGTACCATGCCCCTGTTTCAACGGCTAGTTTAGAGCATGTGTTGCGACTGAATCCAACCATTGAACCTTGTGCACTAGTATCGGCCTTTGGTTGGTGGTAGTACCGATTGTACTGTTTTTTTAGCAGAACTTTCCCCCAACTGCTAGTTTCTTTGTGTGGGTATATATATACCCCTTGTGGCTGGTTGGAGGAATGTCGCTAGTGTTCCATTGTTTCCCTTGAGCAAAGAGCAAGCCCTCTAGACTCTTTTGTGCATGTGTTACACTTAGTGAGCTTTGAGAGGCAAATCCTAGTGCATGTGTTGCATTAAGTAGTGGATTGTGTATCCATTGAGCTTAGACACTTGATTAGTTCAAGTGAGAGCCCTGGACTTGTTACTCTTGGTGTTTGCCAACACCTAGACGGTGTGGAGGTGTCGTGCGTCGGTGATCTTCTCAAAGAAGGTTGTGAGAAGACCCGAGCGTTTATGAGTGGTTTGGTGCTCGCCATCTCCGGAGTAGAGGAAGAGCAATACTGAGTGGATTTGAGGTGTTTGGCTTAATTCGTGGAGCCGATCCATTTGGTTTGGGCTTACCTCAACGTGGATTAGGGGAGACCAGCAAGTCTCCGAACACCACGGTAAAACATCATTGTGTCATTGTGGTTTGCTTTCTTACGATTTACTTTATGCAATTTGCATTACTATAATTAACTTGCTTACATGTCTGTGTATGTTTGTTATCATTGTCAATAGACTTACATTGTTGGTGCACTTAGTAAATACTAGTTGATTTAGGCCTTAATTGTGTAAAAATGATTTGATTTACAATTCCGCATAAAACTCGGTTTTAGCCAAAAGTTTTTTAAAAACCACCTATTCACCCTCCTTTAGTCGATCTCCTCGATCTTACACCATCCGCATGTTTCATAGCATACCCGAAAGCTACCTTTATAACTACCCATTTACAAGTAGCGTTTGGCAACCCCTAAGAGTGCTAATACACATGTAGGGAACCATGGTGATCTCAGGTTTAAGGATTATACATCATCATTACTTGAGACCAACTAATGACACATAGAATCATAACAATCTCAATAGTGTTTCAAGGTGGGTCTATCCAACCCCATGTTCTCTAACATACGTTCACATTATTGATGTGATATCCCCATATCCATGACCGGTGAAATATGGTCATCAATCAATACATGTGCTGGTCGTAGAGTCACTGGTGTTCTGACCAGTGACATTTGATCAGGGATACTTTAAGAAAAACATCATATAAGTTAAAGAGTTTCACCAACAAGTCACATACTCGTTGATCTATATAACTGATGATTCATTCAAGGAATAGAATAACATTTATTCGATAACTCATAAACACAGACGTGATACAATCATCTCTATGATTACCTCTAGGGAATCTCCCACTTGCACTAGAGTCAATCGTACAGGTATCGAATACCCATAGCTCTTATGTGCGTCTCATGCTTAGGTTGCGGGAGAGGCTTTGTCAACGGATCAGCAATATTCAAATCTGTATGCACTTTGCATATCTTCACATCACATCTTTCAACGATCTCACGAATGATGTGATATCGTCAAAGTATGTATTTGGACTTTTGATGCGATAGGCTCCTTAGCTTGTGCAATGGCTCCACTATTATCACAATAGAGATCCACTGGACTGGAAGCACTCAAAACCACACCCAGTTCATTAATGAATTTTCTAATCCATGCGGCCTCTTTTGCAGCTTACGAAGCGGCAATGTACTTAGCCTCTATTGTAGAATCAACAACCGTTCCTTCCTTGGAACTTTTCCAGCTTACTGCTCCTCCATTCAAACAAAACACAAACCCAGACAGCGATCTGTAGTCATCCTTGTCGGTTTGGAAACTAGTATCGGTATAACCATTTATGACCAGCTCTTCCTCACCACCAAATACTAGGAATGCATCCTTAGGCCCTGTTTGGTGACTCAGATTCTAGCTTCGTTTGAATCTCGTGGAGCAATACCAAACACCCAGCTTCTCCAAACCACCTGATTCTAATTCTCACGATGAGCTCTCAAAAATGAACTAGCAAAGAGAAGCAGCCTTCCCGCAGATTCTTGTGAGAATTCAACCTTGCAAAATAGAAATACCCCTTGAAGTTCCTAGTATTTACCCGCCACTGCCATTGAACCGCCTGGCTCATCCAGCGCGCATCCACCCCTCTCCCCATGAGTGAACCATTTCGTGATTCCCTCGCGTCGTCATCATCTCCAAGAGCTATCCCGACGGGTGATTTCCGTTGCACGCTGCTGTGGGGACCCCCGGTTATTGGAAATGTTACTAATTAAATTCATACTGTAGCACAATTATTAATGAAGGAACAGTGCTGCCCCTTTATTAATACCAGGCTAAAGATATAAATTTAACGATGACAAATCCGATGAAACAGATTCGGATATATATGATTCTCAATGGTTCCCAGGATCAATGACCATTGCATATATATCCTTCATCAACATTGCATCAAACACATACAAGTCATACATTGATATAATTAAACATAAGGTTACATCATTCGTTGATACTACAATATTAAGTGACTTGGTCACTTTAACAAATATCTGTGGAAGCAAAATAAGCGAAAAATATCCACCAATGGCCCCATCCACCCGCGAGCAATTGCGTGGAGGAAAGAAGTAGCGTTACTCGTTAGCGTCACCCGATCGGCGCTAACGGGTACTTCATCTGAAAACCGTCCTCACCGCAACAATAGGTGGTAGCACCTTGAGTACGGAAGGTACTCAGCAAGTCTTACTCAAACTAATAAAATAAAGTGGTGATTAGAGCCTAACCAAAGGAGTAGAGTTTTTACATGCATAAGGTTACAACAGAAGGTATAAAGGTTCAAATTTGCATAAAGCGATACATCTTAACCTACAAAGGCTAAATTTTGATAAAGCGATTTAATAAATCAAAGTTTGCTTAAAAATGATAAGTAAATGGCTTAAAGGTAAGCGATGATAAGTGCATGATTCCTCATGCCACCTAAAATAAACCAAAACCAGATTTTTGAACATCAAAGCTTCTATACGGATGACATCAATTCAAGTTATCGTCCATGACCGTGGACACGGCTATTCGAACAGTTTATACCCTCGCAGGTGTACATCTTTACCCACATGACTTAGTTAGCCCGTTGCCTTGGATGCCTCCGAATGATGACACACTTCCTTTGGTATGCCGGCCGGGAAACTAAGATTTGGTATTTTTCAACAAGTTAACACTATTGAGTTGGACCCCATGTGTGAACTAATCCCATAGTGTAGGCTACACCACCTACTAACCACAGGGCACACATGTTGTGTCGAGAATGCCGATCCAAACAATTTAAAAACAATTGGGCTCACCACCCATAATAGAATGCTATCGGCACCATTAAGGTATCGATATGCGACGAGGCACATATACGCCTCACCCTCCTAAGAACATCGTCTTCGACATACAAAGCTCACATGGCATAAGACACGGTCCTCGGACCTAAGCATCTATGCCATGCAAGGCCAATACACATATCCTTACTCTCTGTTTCCAACTCAATAGTCTCAACATTTTACTTAACCAAACAGCGCCCATACACCGCATGTGGAAGTGCGTGGGGACTTGAATTGAATAATCGAGTTCGGTCCTTAATTAACCCGGACAAGTCCACCACAAAACCCAATCTCGTGCAGAAAGCACCATCACTAGCTTCCTCTTGTCCGGATCAATTTAAATTTCAAATACAAGAGTGATTTAAAGGAACTGGACAAAGAGTTTGAAAATGACAATGATTCGATTGTGATTCCCATGTTTGACAAGATATGCTTGTCAAACTCTAAAATCTCTAGGCGCATATCTAAGCCAAATCGAGAATAGACCATATATTATACAAGATACTACACTAGAGTTGAGTGTATGGTCATAATCAAGGTAATCCACCATGTCGAGTCATAGCTAGCTATTACAAGTCATATTTTGTATTTTCGGACAAATAGCATGCTCGAGATATCATTGGATTTGTAAAGACTATTGTACAAAATCGGGTTCAATATGGTGCAAAGAGGATGCTTGCCTTGGTAATAATAGACTTACATTGCGGGCTCAGTTGCTCGTAAAAGATTCGATGGCTTCAACAGAACTGATTCTAAAGAAACAATAAGATCCAATAAATACCAAACCGACAATAAGTCCAACATGGAAGAAATATGCATGATCAATCTAGAAATGCATGATTACAGATGCTTAAGCCATAACTACCCATAATAATGATAATATCCCATTATATAGCTCATGTTTTCAAAAGACAGAAATTAGAGTTTATTGCAAAGTTCGGTTTGATTTGAAAAGAGTCAAAGCAGACAGATTGCAATTTTTGGAAAAGAGGTATAGATCATGCAAAAGTTCATAAATGAATCTTAGCATGATCTTTTAGGTAATTAATATCCCAAACCAACTTTAGTCTAACCTAACTAGTTAGATTACAAAAGCTAAAGCAAAAACCTATTTTGTCGGTTGGTAGACAAAAGATCGAGAGATGATTTCAGCTAAGAGTCAAAATAGATGGCGACAAGAATTGAAAGATCAACTTGTCATCTTTGCTAGGGTTTAGTCAAAACCTAAATAAGATGATAAGTTGACGGAAGAACCCTAGGTCTTGAAAATGACATGAAAACCGAAAAGGTATAATATCAACTTTTCGGTTTAAAGCCGATTGAAACTACCGATGCTTAAAAGAAGGATTCACAACAGCTTTTAAGGTTCCTAGGATGCTCAAGATGTCGAAACTAGGGTTTTGGCTTACAAGATGGAAAGATACCAAGAACCACGAAAATTTGAGGTTGATCGACAGAGAGATCAAATCTGATTTAACACCGCAAAGGATACCAAATCTTTAATGCGGGTAACATCGAGTGCTTAAGGATAGATAAGCAAATGATAGGAGCAAAATCCCACGAGTGCAAGGAAGAAAATGAGCTCCAGTGGTCAACAATGGCTGCACTCCAAAAGCTAGGGTTTATATATGTGGGAGTTTAGCTACGGGGCAAGAAGGAAAGATCTAGAGTTGATGAGGTGTCCATTTAGCTAAACATCCAAAAATTAGTGTATAATCTTTGGATAAATCCTCTCCTCTGCTCACAAAAATGGTGCTGGCAGAGATAAGGAAGAAGAGAGGCAAAATATGACATGTGGGTCCCATTGTGATCCACCTTGCCGCGCCACACACGATCAAAAGAATATCACCGTTCGATTGGGAATGGGTGGCTGTGATAAATAGAGGATTAAATGATTTGAATGGTACCAATTAATATGGACCGCACGATCTAGATCATCGACCAGATTAAGCGGAGTTCAAAGGAATCTTGAGATCCCTTTCAAATCGGGCGTTAGATTGAAATCCAACGCTCGGCTAAAAGAATACACGTCACCTCCTATAGATGCAATGGCGCAACACCGTTGGATTTGATTCCTACGGCCGAGATTGAAAATTGAACCGGATGGTCCGATTGCATACACCGCCTGGGCCACCCGATCGAAATCCAACGATCCACCGATTTTGGGCTTTAAGGCCCACGGTCAAAAAGGTGTGCCGAGGATTGAAATCCAAAGACCCACATTAACGCCTCGGGTTTCAAATAGAAATAAGCGATACATTGGATCAAGAATGGACGGCCACGATTGTGCGGGATCGAGTCGTCCGAATGCATACACAAATCGGGCCACACGATGAAGATCCAATGGTCGGAGGAGTGCGAGCTTTATAACACGAGGGAAAAGGGAAAAGCCGTAGGATTTGAATCTAACGGCCGAGATAAAAGCGCCTTTAGGTTTAAAAGCGAAAAGGGCGTCACGGTTGGATTAGAAGCGAGCGGTGGAGATTGAATAGGGATTCGAGTTGTCCGGTTGCATACATCGATCACGCTCGTTGGATTAAGATCCAGCGGCGCAGTTAAGTGGACACGTGGACGCTCGCGGGGTGTTATTGCTTCGCGTTCGATGGAAGAACGGCGGCTCATGTCGATCGTGGAGTTGGGCTCGCTCGAACGTGACCGAGCCGAACAAATTTGATTGGGTTGGACCGAGACACATGAGGTCTGGTCGCTCTGATGCAAGGGTCGGGTTTGGACCGGTTTGGTTGACCAAACCTTATTCATATATTTAAAAGGTTTGATGGGACTTTAAAAATAGCAAATAAATTTATAAAATCATGAAATTTTATTGTAAGCTACCGGGATGATATATTTCCCAGATAAATTTCATAAACCACATTTTCACTTTATAAAATACATAAATATCTATTTCAGGCGAAAATGTTTATTTAAAGACCATAAATTTTCTTTAAGTCCAAATAATTTCTAAAATGCAACGAAAATATTTTTAGCCAAGATAATTTATCTAGGCTTTAATAAAAATACTTCCAGTCATAATACAAGTGTTACCTTGTATTCCTTTAAATATTCTAAGTAGGTTTTGGACTTTGGCAAAAGGAAGGTTTTATTTGGTAACAGCAACTCCCAACTGAGATTAAGAACAGTAATGATATGAACAGTAGTCTATTACTGTTCATAATACAGATTATTACTGTTGATAAGATTGGGGCTGTTACACTGCCTTCGGCCCCTCGTGCGCTGCCTCTGACACTTGGTGCGCCGCCTCTAAACACCCTGTGTGCCGCCGCCGCATTCACCCACCCACCCCCTCCCTCTCAATCTCGCATTTTAGATGAACCGCTGCAAAATCCCAGAATCTCCCCTTATTTTGGGCACTCATGTGAAGCTTATGCAGTATGCACGAATTTGGGAATGGGGTGGGGTGGTTGCAACTTGCAATCGATGTTCCCTGGGGTTAATTTTTGGGCGATTTCTCTATGAAAATTTGATGTTGATTCCCTTCGATTTTTCACTAATTTAGGCGGAAAGCCCCAATTTGAGACTACGTGGATTTACTTCACGGGATTAATCGGTGGCATGCCCTAGTAACACCGATTTGGAGTCCCATTTGCATAGATTTCTTCTTCATTTTTTTTCTCTTCTGTTTGTTTGATTCACCCATATGACTGTGTTCATTGACTTTTGTGGTTACTACGATTTCTCCTTACTAGAAATGGCGAAGAAGCTGGACTTGCGGGGAGCCAGGGACGCTAAGGAGCAAAACGCGCTTCACTTTGCCGCAAGCATGGGGTGCCTGGAAAGCTGCAAGTTCCTGGTGGAGGAATCAGGGTTTGATGTCAACTCAGCCTCTGTGAAAGGTGTTTGCGCCTTGATGAAACGAAATATTATGCATCTATTGTAGGAAGTGTTGTGTCCCTAGGGCATGGCAAGGCTATAAAACTATTGATGTCTAAAGAAGTTGATGTGGATCCTATCAATTATCGGGGGACACCATTGCACTTGGTTGCTGCAAAGGACCAGGATCAGGCTATGAAGATTCTGCTGCAGCATGGCGCTGATGTAAGTTTGTTGCTTTCAGTTACCTAATTTCATGAACATTTATAAATTGGAAAGGCAAATGTGATGTTTTTTTGGCTTGATGATGAAATGGTTTATTTTAGGAGGTGCAACAGAATACTTGGTGGGCACATTTTTTTCAACTTATTATTCTGTGATCTGTCAAGTTCTTTCCAAAACTGTGATTCATTTCCCTTTTCAGCCGAACAGAGTCGTCAATCATATCTTTTCACCACTCATGATGGCATGCTGTGGGCAGTCCTTGAAGTGCATGAAGCTACTGATTGAGGTCTAGTAACTTATTGACCTAAGCTGATGTATTCTCTTTTGTTTTTTTGCTTGAATGTGTCCTGATTTTCGTCCAAGAAACTTGCTAAGAGGAGAATCTAGGTCTATAAAGCATCCTTTCTACTTCGATTGAAAATACTCTCATGATTACATGTGCAAATCCTATCTCTAAAGCTACCTTACCTTGCATTGTATATTTTCAATTCAATAGGCTGGTGTTGATGCGAATGGTAATCGTTCCTTTGGACCAACTCCTTTAACGGAGGCAGTTGATTATGGCTTAACCGACTTTGTCAAGTTCTTGATAGAGGCTGGAGTTGACCCTAACATTCCTAAAGAATCCTGTGAAGCTAATGTTCTTAGTTCTTACTGGTTGTAAATGTAGGCAATGGAGATAGATCCACTTGATGCCACCTTGTTTGCCAACTAGAGCCTTTGCTGGCTGCGGATGCGAGAAGGGAGCAGAGCTTTGTTAGACGCTGACCAATGCAAAATGTTGCATCCTGGTTAGTCGAAGGCATGGTACTGTGAGGGCACAACTCTCTGTTTGCTGGAGGTATAGCTATATCAAATCTAGCCTCGCAATCTAATTCAATTTCTCCACTTGTATCTCCCCCTCATGGTGTTTCTCTATGTACAGTACTACGAAGGAGCAATTGATGCCTTCTTGGAAGCACTAAAATTCGACCCAGGGAGCGAGGAGATCAAGAAAGTGTTAAGGGAGGCCATTGGGTCTATGAGAAGCGCTGCTCGCTCTGAAGAAGAGAAGAACCCTTCAGCTAATATATAAAGCCGCTGCTGATGAGAGATCGCTGTCTCACATCTCTATAACCCTCGTATAGTCGGTATCCTTTCATCGGCTACTACTAGTCCTGCTCATATATTAGCAACTGTAGCACTGACAAGCTAGTTCCAAACTGCGCCACAGGGTTTTGATTTTGGGCAATGAGGCGCTTATCTTTTGTGATATATAGCATGTGCCTCAGGGTGATGTATATAGATGCTATGCGACGTTCCTAGTGTAGTGTAGTAATAATACTCTTATTATTTTCTTTGAGTGATGTTTGTTGTCATGTGCAAAATCGAAGTATACAATGTGTGAAGTATATCAGTTTCAGAAATGAGCAATTTACTTCCAGAATCCTCATCACACTTTGTCATGACAGTAACAGAATTTAGTAGTACATCATCTGTGAATTGCAGTTGGCATCCAGAATCAACAACACACACAATGTCACAACTCATAACAGTATAATAATCAATGGACCAGATTTATTGCGGTGAACGTTTGATGCAGGCAAGAGGTGTTGATGTTTCAAGGCAAGGGCAGCATCCCATATGATTGATGATGCTGCTGCAAATATATACTTAAAATAATAAAAGATGTCCTTCTAGATTGTGTATCTGTGATGAAAAATATCTATGAATTGTGTATCTGTGTCTGGAATGCTTGACCTGAACAAGTTCGGGTGCTTGATCTGGAATGTGTATAGTCTTGTTTGGTGTCGGGACCACCTTGGGATGTACTAAGAAGGACTCACAGGACCACTTAGGGAGGTCCGACAGGACCACCCCGAGGTCTTGTAGGTTCTCCAAGAACACCCTCGGAGGAGGTCCTCCAGGACCTCCTGGGAGATTTCAAAGACCTTCCGGAGGTTTTGGCTTTGTGCACTGAGTTAGTCCCAGGAGTCGAAGCTAACTCGCACAAATCAACGTAGTGAAATCACAACCACACAGTCCAACAACGGGAACAACAGATAGCGCACAACTTAAATTAAGCAAGGGCCTTATGGCCAAGATTTCTTACAGCAGTTGCCAATAAGGGCTTACAAAAACCGACAACAGAGCTTTATAGCAAAACACCGAAAACGCGTGGAGCCATCCGACAAACCGATAGGCTGTCGAGTGGAGGACGTCCCTAGAAGGTAGGGTCATCGAAGAACTTCTCCTCGAAGAGGTCTGAGCCACCAAGACCTGGATCATCTTCGGCCACTACTCAAAGAGAGGGCTTAAAGCCATGAGTACGTTGAATGTACTCAGCAAATCGCAGGGAAACAAGTATGCAATTAATATTTATGCATTAGCTTACACAAAGAAGATCTGTCGGGGTTAGTTTGCAGAAAGCAATATTTGACAGTAAATAACATATATAGATTGCAAGCTTGAGTTTAAAACAAAACAATAAAACACAAGTACAAAAGTTTTAAAAGGAGGTCGTGAGCACCAACTCACTCTCAGGACCACGTGTGGGAGGTCCTGGTCGTACCTACGTCCAAGACCACCCCCACGACCACCCTGGAGCACCAACTCCAGACCACCCAAAGACCACCCTAAGGCTCCAAGACCTCCCAGAGCACCAACTCAGAAGCACCTTGGACCACCCTAGGGTGCACCAAACCTCTTTTAAAAAGCTACCCTTTGCGCAAAAACACCAGGCAATGTCCATGACCAAGGACTTGGCTATTCGAATAGATTTTTATACTATGCAAAGGTATACAACTTTACCTACAATTCACGACCTCTCTAGCGGGGGGGTTCCCATAGAAACCCTTGCTCATTTCCAAAGATGAGCAGTCTAGAGAGCGCAACAAGGCCTTTACAAAGCGTGAAACTGGCTCAGAGCTGCCCGCTAAGGTTTCACTTTTAATGGGCCTCATGCCACGCCAGATTCGTGCCCCCTCTTGCGCCAGCGAATCACACGCTCAACCACAACAGAACCAAGCCTGCTCTTTGCTAATTATTTGGCCCAGATCACCCCCATAAAATGATCTTGTGGTTGCACAAAAATACCCGGATCCTTGGAACACAAAGTTAAGTCCTTATTTGCCGCTCAAGGGAGATCATCCACAGCCCAAGGTGCACACAGCACTAACCACTACTCACTCCCGGCCTTCTCGCCCGAGCATAAAATAGTTTTGAGTTCAACTCGGCCAAAAGACCACCCAGTCTTGGCACCACAGGTTTTAACAAAGGTGGCATCATGCCACAAATGACACATAGGTGGCATCTCACCACGGTTGCCCAAAAGTGGCATCTCACCACAGGTTCCATAGTTCATTAGCCAAGATTATTAAAGAAGGAAAAAACAAGATTCTCAAAACCCACGGTTCTAAGCTAAGCCAAGCATAACTACGGTCCCATGCTGGCAAAACAAGGAGTGCCAACAAAACCTGCCCAACTAAGGTGTCCAAAGGAAATCATGTCAACAAGACGAGTACAAAAATCCAAGGAGGTGTAATATCAAGTAGGTTAAGCTATTGCCCAAAACCTTTGCTATAAAAGTAGCCATGCATGATAGAGTAAAACAATATACGTTTGAAATGCTAGGTTCAACAAATATCAAAGTTCTATGACTTGCCTTCGTTGAGCAATGGGGAAGCTTCGACAGAGGCTGCTGGATCCAAGAGCTCCTCTTCGTACTCGGGACCTACATGATCGCCAAGAACCAAATAAACAAGGCAAGCTCAGGCAAAAGGACTTAAAAGAAACAAAACAACTCAAACAAATCCAAATTAAAACCAGAGGAACGGGAGGTCCTAGCTCGAGGGGAGGTCCAACTCAAGGGAGAGTGAAACTTCGAGCTCAAACACGGAGAGGGCTAGGCAAGAGCAAGGAAGTTGGAAATGGGGGAGAAAGGTGGTGAAGGGAGGCACACTCGGCTACAAGTAGCAGGAGCTAGCGGGGAAACCCTGAGGCTCAAGGCCAACGTGTCAAGGGTAGGTGAAAAATAGGATAAGGATAAGACAAGGCATACCATCAAAAGGAGGAGCAAAGTACCTCAGATGTGACCACATTCAATGTGCCGCAAAAACATTAAATGTTCAGAGACTTTCTGCTGCAAAGTGTGTAGAAAGGGAAAAGGGGATAGGGATAGCTCAAACAAAGAGGTTGGTCAAAGCAACAGAAAAAAGTCGTGACCAAAGGAGAGGTCCAACAACTGGGTGGTCCTAGGAGGAGGTCCTGTTCCACCAGGGTGGTGTTTGTAAAAAGACCAGAGGTCATGACCACATAGGGTGGTCGTGACAAAAGAGGGTGGTCTTTGCAAAAAAGACCAGATGTCATGACCACATAAGGTGGTCATGACAGAAGAGGGTGGTCTTTGCAAAAAGACCAGAGGGAGGTCCTGTAACATCCCAATTTGGACTTGTGTTTCAAATGTAACAAAATGTGTATAAATTAAAACTTTTCTCGCAACTTTTTTGTGATATGTATGTTCTGAAAATGCTTGTAAAGGAATTTTGAAAAATACAACATCACAAGTCTCATTTGACCTAAAACTTGGCCTCTCAAAAACTTTCTTGTCTAAACCTTGTGATCATTCCTTAGAAATATTTTTCCTAAGTCCTAGGGTTGTTATGTGAGCCCTCTGAAAAATCTCACAATTTTTAAAAGTTGTTTGGATATTTTTATAGGGCAGTCAAACCAGTTGACTGTTGGTCAAACCCTAAATCAGGACCTTGTTAATTTTTGGAGAACAATGCAGTGCATAAAAACCTCTGAAGATTTTATACAAGGTCAATCCTAGAGTTAGAAAGCTCCTGTAAAAATTTCAGAATTTTTGGAGTTAATTTGCTATGTCTAAAAATCCCTCAAAGTTTCAGCTCAAATTAAAAACCCTAATCCTCGTTTCACTGTTCCTCGGGTGTGGACCAGTCTCGGACTCGGGCAACTTGACTTGGCTCAGTCAGCTAACGCACTCGAGCCCGTTTTAAAATGCGCAGGCGTTGTCAACCGTTGGATTTCCATCGGGCCGTCCACATTCGTTGGGAACATTCGGACCGCCCGAGAGCCCCAAATCAATCGCAGCCGTTCGTTTCTAATCGAACCACCCCCGTCGTTTTGAACATTTGGACTTCCGATTGTTTCTTTTGATCGTGACCGTCCATTTTGATCGAACCGCTTGGGGCGTTTGTGGTCAATTGGGGGGGCTTCAATCGTCTCCTTTAAATCTGGGCCATCCATTTTTAATCCAAGGGCTGAGATGTTTCGCCTCAACCTAACCCTTAGTCTTTTTCAACCAAGCCCTTTTAACCCCTTTTACTAATAGTGGGCCCTTGACCGCTCCTGGTCATCTTCAACCTCTGGATTGCATGTGTGTACGCCATGGCAGGGAGTGGGAGAGGGCAGTGCCTTGTCCCCACACACGTCAATGGCTCTTAGGGCATTAATGCCACCAGGCTTTCGGCCCCAAAGTCATGATCTTCAACTGCTCCCGTCAATTCTTTTGGTCCATGGCAGCGCCATGAACCGAGCTCACCCTAGGGTTTTGTTCTTGTCAAACCCTAGTTTTCCAGCTATATAAAGCCTCCAAGCTCATCCCTGAGTCCCTTTACAACACCCCTAGCTTCCCCTTTGCTCTGTGAGCTCAAAACCCTAGAATCCCCCAAATCGCCATTGGAGGTCGTGGAGCTCTATTGGTGGTTTTGGTCCTCCAGTGGTTTTTCCTCTTTTCTTTTTGTACCCTTTTGAGCTCCTTAACCCCATAATCATTTCCCCTAACTTAATTTTGGGTTGCATTCACAGGAATCACTCAATTTTAAGTTTGAATCTTTTCGGCCGAAATCATCCCCTTTCTTCTCCAACTCCGGTAAGTGCTCCCTTTGTTAATTAATTGCTTTTGGGACCTTCTGTGGGCCTTGGCTGGAGCCGCCGGCGACGAGCTCTACTTTGCCCTCCGCCTTTTTGTCAGATGGGGTCGTCACCGCCGTTGTCATTTAGGACATGGATACAATCATTAACTCACTAATCATTGCTAATCATTGATAATCATTGTTTTAGTAATAAATGGTGGCCCTAAATGACCCCTTGTGCCACTGCCAAGTGGGCCCAACCTCTTAAAACCCCCGCTGGTACTGTGCAGTATCTTTAGGACATCATTAATGTCAATCATTGTTTAGAAATAAATGGTTGTCCTTAAATAGCTTACTAGGTCACTGCCATGTGGGCCCATATGCTTAAAACACAGTGGCGTGGTCATTAGGACAAAGATTGGACTCATTAATTACTAATCATTGTTAGTAATTAATGGCGGTCCTAAAAATCCTAATGTGTCACTTACATGTGGTCTGTGGCTTTTGTGAGGACCCGGAATATTTAACTAGTAACACTTAACCTCCAAATGGTTCTAGCATTACTAATTAAACATTCTAAGCCTCGATGGACATGTGCTTCCCAGAAATGCAGCACACGCTCATCATCACAAAATCATACATCATTTCCATACAACAATTATCACTAAGTTCAACAACGATAGACATAAAGTAAAGTTATTACAAAAGAGAGAGCCGACCGGCCAAATAGAACAATATACAAGAATGACAGCGGAAGCAAAAGCGCCATAAGATGGCTAGAACAAAAGTCGACCGGTTAGCCACACACCCACAAGGCAACCGACCGGGCCGCCAAGCTAGTCGCCCCGCAAGCTACCACAACACAGCTCACAAAAGTGAGGCCCCTCAGGCTCACCTTCTTCCTCTGCAACAAAACAATTAAGCGTAGCAACTGAGTACAAAGATTGTCTTTGTACCATAAGATCGACGTGTGGAATAGCAGGACCTATTCATAAACTACATGCAAGCTTATTTAGGTGGAGGTTGTATGTCTCATTTGCATGAAGCCAACTTTATTTGCAATAATGTAATACATTTTAAAAGCAGGTTTGCAAATCTGTTTTGGTATCAAAGTAACTGATAAGTAAAGGTACATACAAGTAACCACACAGAAGTGACTATCCCAATAGTCACCACAACATAGCATGAATCCCGATTCGTACCACCCATCAAGTTTTAATTTAAAAGGTTGTAGTCTAACTCTTGAAAGACCTTGCCAAGCGTGTCCATAACCTAGGACGAGGCTATTCGAATAGTTTTAACCTGCGGGGTGTACCAATGTACCCACACTTGGACCGCCTTTAAGCCAAAAGCACACTACTGAGGTAAGGTATGCAGACGCTAAGTCCTCTGAGACATTTCCAATCTTGTGTATTAACTACGAGCCGCTCGTATGGATAGGAACCCATACGCTTACATTGCAAGCCGAAGACAACCACCCGTTACGGGGAAAACCTTCGGACACTACAATGCTCCCACCTCCATCCCTCCTGCGACTCCTGCGACTGGAGCCAATACACGCCAAAGTACTAAGTCAAGAGAGGTCCCATACCCTCTAATGTGGTTAGCACGCTAAAATGCTTGGTTTAGTGTAACAAGATGTTCGGTCCTTGTTGACCCGGGCACCATTCCAGTCACACCCAAAATCACACCATCTTACCATTGTGCCCAAGTCTAAATCATTTTGTTTTCAGTTTTAGTTTTCATAAGTAGACATGGCACAAGGTGGAAATAATAAATCATAATAAGTTTTGTGTGATCAAGGTTATCGACAAGTCGATAACCGCCCATTTCTACCGAAACTAAGCATGGCTAAGCAATTAATTCGTGACTACTAAGTGACAAGAGCCCATCCACGAACTCTAAATCACAGCAAGTAACCTAGGCTCATGGTAGTAGAGGATAATCATTTGCTAAGGAAATGCATCTACTAGGCCAACTATTAAAACAAAGTAGCAATGCGTACATAGAATTTGTAATCAACATAAATACTTAAAATCTGGGATTAACATGATCAAAGCGCTTGCCTTCTTGCTTTGTTGCTCAATATGTTGCGGAGGGTCGTTCTCGGGGTTACCGCAAATGTCGAATCCTAGCGAAAAGGCAAAAGAACCAAGAACAACCAATAAGACGAGCAAAACTTAAACAAAGAGCAAGCAAAATTATCCAAATCTGACTAAATTTATACACAAGGTAAAATACGAATATACTTAGACATAGAAACTGGAAAAAACCTAATTTGGATTTGTGGTGCAAAAGATATTACCTAAAAACCCATTTTCGGCCATAATTAGTACTGTAGCAAAAACATTTTCTAGAAAGGTTTTGAAGCTGAAATTTTTATGGTAGCTACCTACTGATATAGTGGTAACCCATATAAAATTTTAGGTCATTTGGAGTTAAAATGATTTAGTTATGATTTTTCTAAGTTCTACAACTAGCATATATCATTTCTCAGGAACATGAATAAAGACAAAGCCTAGATCAAATTAAAGCATGTCTACAGGCCAAATTTACCAGGTTGAGTTTGCTCAGTTTGCATCTACAGAGAGGAAGTTATGTGGTTTACAAATTTTCCATGAATTTCTAGACATCATTTTTCATAAAATAAGATCATGTTGTTTAAATCATTTTCGGCTACAAAACAGGGCCTAATTTCATTTTCAGATTAAAGTTCATACTATAACAAAGCTGCAGCAACTGGAATCATTCAAAAAGGAGTTAAAATGACAAAGTTATGCTCTTTTGAAATTTGAAACAGCAAAAGACCTAGGAAACTTTGAGCTCTCGGGAGGTCCAAACGAACTGGAAGACAAGGAGAGGTCGTGGGCCGTCGATCTTGCATCGCAGGGCCACAGACCTCGAAGCACAGCGCACGGGAAGACCTCCTCCCGCACTGGGGAGGTCTGGATCGTTGAGATCTGATCCAACGATCACGACCAGTGCGTGCACAGCGCACGCAAGGAGGTCTACGCGCCTAACATAGGTCGTGACCGTCAGATCGAGATCTGGCGGTCCCGAGCACTAGGGGAGGTCCTACGGGTAGACCTATGGAAGGAGGTCTGAGCGGTGAGATCGGAAGGAGGGAGGTCTTTGACGGCTAAGATCTCCTGAGGAGGTTTTAACTGCCAATGACTCCACCGACGGATTTAGATCCAACGGCCTACGTGGGATGGGTTGTTCGGGCCATCCGAGCGCCTCAACGAATCTGGGCCTTGGATCTTGAGATGGACGGCCTAGATCAAGATTGCATCGGAGGGTTCGAATGTTCTCGGATCCGAGCCGTAGATCTAAAGAGCGAGCGATAAAGAGGGAATCAAAGCGGTAGAGTTGCAAATAGGTGAAGAGGTCTAGCAGTTAGATCTAAATCTAGCGGTTTAGACCAGAGGAGGAGGTCCTAATGCTACTGATGCAAAGGAGGAGGTCCTAGACGGTCAAGATCTCCAGAGGGAGGTCTTGATCGGCTGGGATTGACACGAGGAGGTCTTGGATGACCAAGATCTTCTGGGAGGTCCTAGCGATAGTGTTTTACGGGAGGAGATGCGGACGGTTCAGATTAGACCTAGGAGGTCTTGAGCGGTCCAGAACAACGCGAGAGGAGGTCCGAGACTAAGGACTTACAAATAAAACCTAACGCTCAGATCTAAAGCCGGGGAGGTCGTGAACGGCTAGGATTGAGCCTAGGAGGTCTGAGCGGGGGTTTTCTTTGTAAAAGGCCAGAGGTGGCTTTTTACAAAGAGGGCCCCGAGGGTGGTCTTAACGGCCGAGATTAAACGAGGGGGAGGTCTTACACTTACGGGTTTTCACGGAGAAGATCTAAAGGTCCAGATCTAAGCGTGGGGAGGTCTTGAGCGGCTACGAAGAGCTCTAGGAGGTCCAGGTGCGTGTAAAGCGCGGGACCTCGGGACAGCGACAAAGGGTGGCGGCTAAGACAACTCACTCGCTCTCGATGATTGGTAATAAATGGGCATTTAAGATGTCCTAACCGACAAAACGGAGGTTTTGAACCGGCAAAATCGGCGGGCTCAACGGTTTGCCGCGGCGATGGGGACCTCGCCGGCGCCGACCAAGGGCACCGATATACTCGCAATAGTGTCGCAGACCTAGCGGAGAGCACTCGACGCGGCGACGGTTTTAAACGCCGGCAAGCCGGAGAATGGCGAGGACAAGCTTTTGGCAAAATCCAAAACGACAAAGCGGCGCCACGAGCTAAGCTAGCTAGACCTTAAGCTCTAAGGGACTAAAATGAACTCACCCGAGTGTAGGGAAGGTCCAGAGGAAGACGGAGGGACTTGGAGAAGGTCGACGAAGTCCGGCGGTGACGTGTCTGCCGGCGATGGAGAAGAAGACGACCTCGACCCCGACAAGCAGCTCCCCAACTTGACCACCTCTGCGATGGATAACCACAGCAAGTTAGAGAATGCTCGAGGTGCTCGAGATGACAAGAAAACTAGGCAAGAACGTTGATGGAACCACGGGAGCTCGAGCTTCGGCAGAGCTCCAAGGTGACAATGGAGGTTTCGGGGTGGTGGTGTTCTTGGGGGTTTGAGTTTGAGGACCACTCAACTGAGGGAGCTCAAGCACAGCCAAGAACGAAAAGGAAAAGGAGAGGAAGTTTTGGGCTATGTATGGCCCGGGAGTTTGGCAAGGGCTAGGGCAACCCATCGTGAGCAAGAACCATGCCCACGCCAGCGCACGCCGCGACAGGACAAGTGGCGAGCGGTGAAGACTTTGGAGGTTAAAGGCGACTAGCAATAAATGCATGTCGTGAGAAGAGCCGTTGACAAGAGGCAAAGGTGACATCTCACGCCTCAACCGCTCGACACGACACACGCCTGGAGGTGCGAAATTTCATGGCGGCGGACCTCGGGAGGTCGTGAGGAAGAAACACTGGCGCTAAGGAGGTCTGGGCGTCCCATTTGCTTGGGGAGGTCTGGACGTCCAAGAATCGCCGAGTGGGGAGGTCTTGCGCGCGAGGAGGTCCCGGAGGTCGTGAGCCCACGATGGACATCCAGTGGCTTGGACCACCCGAGGTCTTGAGGCGCCAAGAGCTCGGATCAGGAGGAGGTCGTGAGCGGCTGGATGGAGATCCAACGACTCAGCTCGCGCGCATGAGATCGAGCTCGGGTGCGGCGCTGCGCACTTGGCTTGACCGAGTCGATTGAGTTGGGCTCGGGTCCGAGCCCGAGTTTGACTCAAACCAGGTTTAAATTTCCTGGCATTAGAGAAAGGCTGACATTTGGAGAATTGTTTGAGGTAGCAATAGAACTCCAAAAATTATGAAATTTTTACAGGAGCTTGCTAGCTCAAACGGGGACTTAGCATAAAATGTTCAGAGGCTTTGGTGCTGTGGATTTTCCTCCAAAATTTTAACAAGGTGCTGGTCCAAGGTTTGACTAGATTTTGAATTGGTTTGACTGACCTCCAAAAATATTCAAACATTTTCTAAAATTGTGAAACTTTTGGAGGGTCCACATACCATCCCAAGAACTTAGGAAAATATTTCCAGGAGATGATCAAGAGGTTTGACAAGATTGTTTTTGAAAGTTCAAGATTTGGATCAAAAGACTTGTGACTTCGTATTTCCATAACTTTTTGTACAATACCTGCTTGGTACAATAGGAAATACAGGATGTAAGAAAAAGTTTTAATTTCTACTCATTTTCTTACATTTGAAACACAAGCTCAAAATTGGGATGTTACAGCTTTAATCCCCGCACTGTGTGCGTGCGTTACGCTTTGTTGATTTTGGACCATCAGATTTAAAACCAAGGGTCCAGATCTCGTGAACTTTTGAACCCCGGAGGTTCCAATCTCTGTGGACCGTCAGATCTAGATCAATGGTCTAGATCTGTTTGGCCGTTTGGACCGCCCGAGCTCCCGAATAGTTGTGGTCTGTCCATCTCACGATCTGTGGCTGAGGGCGCGAGTGCATTCGGACTTTCGAATGTCACTTCAATCTCAGCCCTCCATATTTAGATCAACGCCCAAGATCGATTAAGACGTTCAGGCCTCCGAACGATTCACTCAATGTGGACCGTTGGATCTAATCCAACGGTGGCCTCGCGCAAGTGCGCAGGCGTGCGCTGTGCTCCGTGCGTGTGGGCCGTTGGATTCAATCTAGGAAGCACATGTCCATCGAGGCTTAGGATATTTAATTGGTAATACTAGAACCATTTGGAGGTTAAGTATTACGAGTTAAATACCCTGGGTCCTCACAGGCCCTAAGGGCAAGGAAGAGGCCCAAAGGATAAAGGGAAAAGGCGTAACAAACCAGGGCCACATGATCTTCATCGGGTGGTCCAAACAGGAAAGGAACATTCGGACCACGCAAACGCACACTTACATCGAGCCACCCAAATTCAATCGGACGCACCATAGTGCAAGGGTACGTTCGGACCACACGAACGCTTCTTCTCAATCGAGCCATCCAAAAAGGATCTAACAGAGGAGATCCAAAGGAGAAGGTCCAAAGAGGTCCAAACAGTCAGGATAGAACCAAGGGGAGGTCCTGACGGTCAAGATCTAACAAGGGGAGGTCCTGACAGTCAAGATCTAATAAGGGGAGATCCTGACGGTCAAGATCTAACAAGGCGAGGCCCTAACGGTCAAGATCTAACATGGGGAGGTCCTGACGATCAAGAGGGGAATTCAAATGAACACGGAGAAGGTCCAAATGAGAGGAATTCAACCAGAGCTTCAATCTCAGGAAAACAAGGAGGTTTGAAACACAAACCCGAGCTTGGAATAGCTCAAGAGTGGTTGCGACCTAAAAGGAGGTCAAAACCCAGGGAAGGTCTTAACAAGGAAGAGGTCCAACACCAAGGAGGTCCAAACCTGAGGTGGTCTAAACCAAAGAGAAGAGGTCGGAACCTAGGAGAGGTCCTTACCAAAGGGGGATTCAGGGCGCAAGAGGAGGTCCAAGAGAGGGAAAACTAGACTAAGGGGCACAAAAGGCAATCAAAGAAAATGGGGCCAAAAGCCAAAGAACACCAGAGAACTTCAGCAACGAACAAAGAACTAAAAGGCATTAGTTGGAGTTAAGTTAGTTCAAGTTAAACCTCCAAGATTTCCAAAATCCCAAGTTAAGCTTGAGCAAACCAATAAACCAAATGGTTCTTTTTGGGTTTTGAAATCTGGCAAGAACTCTAAAACAAACGGGACGTTACATTTGGTGCTTGATCTTGACCTGAACTAGTATACTTTTGTTTGGTTTCGTGAATCCTGATCCCTAAATTGATCACTAATTCAATGGTTCATATATATTCAACCATTTGTGCTTGTTGCCTTTTCATTCTGAAAAATGATGTGCATCATGCATACTTTTCCTATTTCATTTTTTTAGTTTTGTCATTGATCCATGCTATTGCTAAATCTGAATGTTTTGATATTTGGTTAAACTAGGACTAATCTGGCACAGAGGATCTTCCATCATTTTGTTGTAGATCAATAGTAGTCTTTACATTCTTGCAGTTGCAAATGAAAAAGGTTGCAACTTTGTGCTTCTTACAATAGAATATTTGTTATTGCAAAATTCATTGTTGTAGGAATTAAGTGATCTGGCATTTAATTATCATTTGAATACTTATACAATATGAATGCAATATCTCCAGCGTCATCTATAGTAGCGTGAACAATACAAAATTTGCTTATACACAATCAATGGTTGTGCATCAATTCGTTATTTGCCAACTGTTGTACTCCATCATGAAATGTAAATGCAATGTAACTTGGCATTGTGTACAAATACAATGTATATACACTTATATGGTCTAAACATATTTGGGGAAAATTCTATAATTTGTGTACAAATACATAGGAGAAAGACACAAATACAATTGAAGTATTACAACTAGGGGTAACATCGTCTATTAGCCTCTATTCCTCCCTCAAATGGTTTTTGGAGCCAACCTACTACCAAATGCTTTTAATAGACAACTCCAGATTCTCAGAGAAGCGAATTCTCAGAGAATCAAAAGTAGATTCTGAAAAATGAGAATCTAGAGCTCTACCAAACAGGGTCTTAGTCCTTCTTAAGTACTTAAGGATATTCTTGACTGCTATCCAGTGACCTTCACCTGGATCTGACTTATATCTACTCGTAACACTTAGAGCATATGACACATCTGGTCGTGTGCACAGCATGGCATACATGATGGATCCTATAGCTGAAACATATGGGATTCTACTCATTTTGTCTCGCTCATCAGTGGTTGTAGGACACTGAGTCTTGCTAAGATTAATACTATGTAACATGGGCAAGAAACCTTTCTTAGAATCTTGCAAGTTGAACCGTTTCAACACCTTGTTGATGTACACATCTTGGTTTAATCCAATTAGCCTCTTAGATCTATCTCTATAGATCCTTATACCAAGAATATATGTTGCATCTCTTAAATCTTTTATAGAGAAACTATTTCTCAATGAAGTTTTAATAGATTCAAGCATAGCAATGTCATTTCTGACCAGTAGTATGTCATCCACATACAATATCGAAACACAAGTTTTCTCCCACTAACCTTCTTATAAACACAAGGTTCTTCTTTGTTCTTGATGAAGTCAAACCCTTTGACAACTTCATCAAAACGAATGTTCTAACTCCGAGATACTTGCTTTAATCCATAGATGGACTTATTAAGCTTGCATACCTTTCTAGCTTCCTTTGGATCAACAAAACCCTCAGGCTGTGTCATGTACACATCCTCACTTAGGTTTCCATTTAGGAAAGTCGTTTTGACATCCATTTGCCATATCTCATAGTCGAAATATACATCAATAGCTAGAATGATCCGGATAGACTTGAGCATAGCGACGGGCGAGAAGGTTTCATCATAATCAACACCTTGAATTTGTCTGAAACCCTTTGCAACCAATCGTGCCTTATGAATGTGAACAATTCCATCCATATCTATCTTTTTCTTAAAAATCCATTTGCACTCAATGGTTTTAACACCATCAGGTAGATCAACCAAGTTCCAAACTTGATTATCATGCATGGACTTTATCTCGGATCTCATGGCTTCAAGCCATGACTCAGAGTTGGGTCCACCATTGCTTCCGAATAAGTTTTAGGCTCATCATTATTCAACAATAACACGTCATGTCCATACCATATAGGCAATTGACGTGGCCTTTTAGATCTTCGTGGGGCTAATGCTTCATCTACAAGTTCAACAATATTTTGTTCATCCTGTAGAGGTTCAGTAAGAGTTGAAAATTTTTAGATGTTTCTCGAATTTCATCGAGTTGCACCTTGCTCCCACTGACTCATTTAGAAAGAAACTCTTTATCCAAGAAGACACCATTACGGGCAACAAGCATTTTGTTTTCATCCTGCTTATAAAAGTAATATTCTTTAATTTCCTTAGGTTACCCCACAAAGAAGCACTTATCAGACTTGGGTGTGAGTTTATCAAACGTCAAATATTTGACATATGCCTCACAACCCCATACTTTGAGAAAAGACAATCTAGGACACTTCCCAGTCCATATTTCATATGGTGTCTTCTCTACTATTTTTAATGAACCCTATTTAAAGTGAAAGCAGCTATTTCTTGAGTGTACCCCCAGAATTGCAATGGATGATCAGATTGGCCCATCATTGACCGAACCATGTCCAATAGTGTTCAATTCTGTCGTTCTGACACCCCATTCCATTGAGGCGTTCTTGGCGGAGTAAGTTGTGGAACAATTCCACACCTCTTTAGATGATCACCAAACTCATGGCTCAAATATTCACCTCCACGATCAGATGATTAGAACTTTTCTTGATGCTCTCCTTTGCACCCTTAAGCATGCCATGCAACTCGATCATTGACTTCTCCATGCCATTCATATGAAAATTCAATATGATAGGCTCAAACCTCATAGGGAGCGATTGGAGAATCACATCAGTAGCCAACTCTTGGCTAAGGGGAAAACCAAACTTTTCCAAGCTCTCAATGAGACCAATCATTTTGATCACATGAGGACTAACTAAGTTACCTTCTGATAGCCTACAAGAAAATAATGCCTTAGAGGTGTTAAACCACTCTACCCTTGCTTAAACCAATCATATTGTAAGCATCTGTGGTCTCATATTGCTTCTGAAGCTCAGAGTTCATGGTAGCAAGCATTAGGCAGTGCACATCGACTGCGTCATTACAATGTTTCTCATAAGCATTCTTTTCAGCATGAGGTGCATCGGCACTCGGTTCCTCGGGATAGGGACCCTCTAGAATATATTCCTTCTTTTCTTATTTGAGAATAATTCTCATATTACGAAACCAGTCAATGAAGTTTGAACAAGTCAACTTTTCTTTCTCAAGAATAGATCGTAAATTAAAGGTAGGTGCAGAAGAAGTAGTAGGTGCCATGATCTACAATAGAAAAATATATGCAAAGATTCAACACTATGTTTATGTAAGATCTTCTATTAGACACTCTAATAAAAGATACTCCCACTCTAAACCATGTTTCCCTCAAACAACATATAGTGAGTTCAAGATCCATAAATCATTAAGTCCTAGTGAGCTTTGGCATCACTGCTAGAAACATAGTGACTTTAGGTAAGCAATCCTTTGCTAATCATATCACATATGACTCTTGTTTGATCGGTGACATCTCCATGTACTTTTGACCAACACTATGCCCTAAGGCCCAAAACTGTTTTGATAGCCTTGTTAAGTAAAACCAACAATATGCATGTGGGTATCCAACACCCACCCCATCTTATTAAGATAATTAATGACACCCTACTTTGGTAGACCTACCAATTAACAATCAAAATCGTGATAGGCGCATCAATTAGAAAGGCATCAATTTTACTTAATTTTTCCTGAGGGATACTACTCTATCATGTTAAAACATATAATGAAAAAACATGATCAAATAGCTTAACAGGAATAAACACAAACATTCACAAATAATCAAATTAAACAATGAAATAGTGTTGTTCAGCATGCTTCTGTTCTCCGACTGCATTCATCACAAGTCGGTACGCAGACCGTTATACAATAATATGTAGCTCGATGGCTATCTCACAGCATGACACGCAGGCCATGAAAATCTATTCATGCATCACATACACAATGTGTCATACTATTCACATCAAACCCTGCAAAAACGAGTTATGCAAATATGTAGCGAGTGGGGTTCGAAGGGGCAGCGCCCCTCGCTGGTCGAGGGCAGCGCGCTCGAAAAAATTTCGGGACATGAATTTTATTCATGTAACTGAGCCTTAGAAAACATCGGATTAATCATATTAACCCTATTCCGAACCAATCTGATCACTGCCTTGATACGACTACACACTAATCGGAATAAACTTTCCCCTAAGTGGGACGGTCCTTACACTATGGTCGGAGTTACGCGACTAGGTTCAGTATGTAACATCCCAAAGTGTTGTTACCAAAATAAAATAAATAACGTTATTGTTTTATTGGATTTTCTGGAATTTTAAAGAGTTTCATTGCTTTATTTGAATTTCTGAAATTTTAAAATTCAAAATTTTAAATTTATTTGAAGTTCTTGAAGTTTATTTGATTTAAATTGAAAATTAAAATTTTAAGCAATTTCTAGAATTTCTGTAATTTTAAAAGCTTTTTCCTAAATATTTTCAAGCCAAAATAATTTATTTGCAAAATTAAAAGCCAATTATAAGTTGAAATTATTTTATTTAAGTCCAAAATAACTCTAGGAATTTCTGTGAATTTTTCTAGAATTTTTGGATTTTATTTGCTATTTTCTAAAGCCCTTTTGAATTATATGAATTAAATCAATTAGAAAATCAATAGAAATTCGCCAAATAGTGTTTGGGCCAAATCTTTTCCGGCCCAGTCCAACTTCCACGCGCGCACGGCCCGCTCCTCCCGCGCGTTCTCTCTCTCTCTCTCCCACCGTCTGATTTACATCGGACGGCTATCACGCTTCCACGCCACATCACCTCCTCCGCACCATCGGATGAACATCCGACGGCCCGCACTGCTTCTTCTCCCCCGCGCCCTTCTTCTTCGCTTCTTTCTTCTTCCCCGAGCCGCCTCCATTAGTGCCTGCGTAGAGCTTCGTCTCCGCCACGATTCCCTCCTCCTCTTCGCGCGTAATCACGCGCATTAACTCCCAGCGTCATGCCGCCTCTCCTCCCGGCCATTTGCCCCTCCCTCGTGGCCGTAATCACCGGAACCACCCCATCACCACCGTGACCCCTGCGCCCAAATCTCCTCGCTCCGGCCCCCTCCGCCCCCATAAATAGGAGCACGGTGAGCCCTCACCTCACTCAACCCGCCCCCACCATCCACTCCTTTCCTCTCCCTCCCAATCGCCGTGAATTCGAGGTTTCCCGGCAAACCCCGAAGCTTCAACCTTCGTCTCTTCCGGCGTCGACAAGCATCCCCCGGCCACCCCGACCTCACCTTCGTCATCACCGTGCCACGTTCTACCTCTGGCGATCATCCAAGTCGACAAAAGGTCGTAGGAACACTGTTGTCGGCATCACCCGAAGGTCTCGCCGCTAAAAGGCTCGCCGCCGGCCACACAGTCCACCCCGACCACTCGGAGGTATATCAATAGATTCGCAATAGCTAGAGCTACACGCTGTACCACCCATCGCCGGCAAACCACCGCCGTTCGCCGTTGTCGGGCGAACCCGAAAGCCTTGTCGCCGGCAAGCCACCGTGTCCCTACCACCTCAGCGCCGCGTCATCTACCTGGCTCGTGTGGCACCTGCGTGTCGTCTACATTAGCGCACAGTCAGCGCCACACACGCGCTTGCGTGGCACTCCAACCCTTCCCAAATCCAAGGGTCCATGAACCCAGTCCACCAAAAGCCGAGCCACTGACATGTGGATCCCATATGTCAATGACTATTTCTTTTCTCCCGAATTGTTTTAATTCGGAAATCCAATGGATGACGTCATGCTTGCGTCATAAACCCCTTTTCCTTTAGGAAAATAAATCCATAAATCTGATTTTTATCAATTTATGTGATTTCAAACTTCTAAAGCTCATATATTTTGCATCCGAACTCCGATTGAGTCCATTCAAATTTGTAAATTCATATAAAATTAAGATCTAGCCAACTAAACCAAAATTATTTAATTTGGAGTTCATTTGAGTTGTTATTTGAATTTTATTTGAATTTGGCTTATTTCGCGATTAGATTTCGACGACTTCGGAGAGTCAGATTTCGACGTTGTTGGAAGAGCTTATAAGAGGATTGATTTTGACTGTATGATCATCGTGATTGTACACGTGGACTACCTGGAGAAAGTACTTGTGAGTACTAGGTGACCTGTTAAGGAAAACAACATCACCTCAGTACTGGGTGATCTGTTAAGGAAAACAACATCACCTCATCAAGTAAGGCAAGTTATACCCTTGATCATATCGATCCTATTATTTCAAATTATTTATATTCTGTTTTAAATTATTACTGCATGCATATGTTTACACAATTATTTTAATTCCCCGTTTTAATTGCTTAGTTATTCCAATCTTCCTTGTATAGCCAATTTGAACGTTGAACGTGAATACCTTGTCACCATTAGGCAAAATGATACTAAAATTAATCATATGCTTATCCAATTCTTAGATCAAATCTTGTATTTGGGAAGTTTAGCCAAATCTTCCAAATTGGATTTAAATTGGATCTATGGTATTGTTTTACCATAGAATGTTTATAAAATGCTTTTACTTGAAAAATAAAATGAAAATGGGTTTGGGCTTGGGCAAAATGGAAGATTGGTGGGTGCAGGTTTATGCACAGGCTTAATCTTGCTAAGGTTAAGGCCCAGGGTTTTTATGGAAAGTCGTCCAAATCAGTTAAGGACCGGTCTTCGAGTGCATGATGCTACGCCTTACCGTACTACCACAAGTCTAGAATGGGACAGATTTGGCTAAATAATTTGTGATGTCTTAGTTTCATTTGTGCTATATTGTTGGTGTGGGTGTCGATTAGACAGTAGTCCCACCTAGCGCAAGAGGGGGCTTTCGGAGGACGGTCGGTCCAATGGCAGCGAAACCTTAGCGGCCATAAATACATTAAGACAGAATATTGTAAAGGTCTCATGATAATCACTTAGTCGCACACCTACGGAAGTGTGTGAGCGGACAGTACAAGTTGATTATCTCTTGTGGGTAAAGTTGTACCACCTCTGCAGAGCGTAAAACTATTCGAATGGCCGCGTCCACGGTTATGGACATGCTGGTCGAACCACTCCAAGTTAGACTTTGGTTTTGTTTTCAAATAACTTTATCAAATGGTTTTGGATTTCTATCTAATGGGGAAATTTGGGTAGGTAGCCTTGTGATACGAGGGTATCCATCACCATATTTCATATGGAGGTTATCCTACAATAAAATTGAGAATTTATAAAATAAATTTTAGAATAACTGCTTTGGAACTTAGTACAAGTATCTAAAGAAAATGCCGCTTTATGCAAATCAACCAATAAGCCATCCTTTGTTACATCCATGTATGCATGTTATTCTGTTATTTGACGGGTGTAACTTGCGAGCACGGTAGTTGTGCTCATACTTGCTTTATGCAAACAAATTTCAAAGGAGATGGACTTTGCTACCGGTGTGGATCTCGACGACTAGGCCGCTTCCCTAGTCGATTGTCTGTGGCAGATCAGCTGGACTCCACTACTTCTTCTTCGTCTTCCGCTATGTTCTTTATTGTTGGCTGTAAGCCTCTTTTGTAATAAACTCTGTTAATTATTAATAAAGTTGTGATATGAATTTGTTACCATATTTGTTTACTGTGTGAACTAGCTACTGATCATGGGACTAGTTCAGAAATGCACAAAGGATTTGGGAGTGTTACTCCTGGGTCTTACACAGTACGACTAGCAATGGACGATGGCCGGGTTCTCTCAAACTCTTGGAACGTCGACCAGTTACGCAAGTTCTACGTGTAACCAACAATCTAGACAATAAAGCATCAAGTTCCTTCTACCTCTATTGTCTTACTTTGAGTAGTGCTTTGATAATCTTTCGATCATTTTTCCAAAACACCCAGTCCTTCTTTTGCAGTCGAAAGGACGGTAACATCACCTAGTCGAAGCCTTTCCTCTCTGCATGTGGTCTTGCCCACTAGAAGGAACTTTCTAGCGTCGACTCGTTCCTCACTTTTGCTGCCAATACAAAGAGCTCGGATTCAACAAACATGATCAAAATATTTTCAAGTCAACTCTTCTCACCTTAATTTATTTCTTCATTCATTTTGAAAAATACTCTAAGAAGAGTACACTTTTATAATTTGTTCGACTACTTCTGGTACACTCGGTTCGTTCAACTAGTCAGAGGAAGAGACACACCTAGTCGGAGCCTCTCCTCTCTGCACGTGGTCCTGCTGTAACATCCCAATTTTGGGCTTGTGTTTCAAATGTAAGAAAATGAGTAGAAATTAAAACTTTTTCTTACATCATGTGTTTCTGTTTGTCTTTGGACAAGTATTGTACAAGACTTATGGAAATGCAAAGCCACAAGTCTTTTGATCCAAATCTTGTTCCTTCAAAAACAATCTTGTCAAACCTTTTGATCATCCTCTGGAAATATTTTTCCTAAGTTCTTGGGATGGTATGTGACCCCTCTGAAAAATTTCACAATCTTTAGAAATTGTTTGTATATTTTAGAGGGCAGTCAAACCTGTTTGACTCTCAGTCAAACCTAAAACCAGTACCTTGTAGAATTTTTGGAGGAAAATACAATGCACAAAAACCTCTGCAAATTTTACACAAGGTCAATGTCTTAGTCAGCAAGCTCCTGTAAAAATTTCAGAATTTTTGGAGTTATTTTGCTGCCCCAAATAAATCCTCAAAAGTCTCAGCATATTTAAAACCTAAAACCTGGTTCACTGTTCCTTGGGTTCGAGTCGGGCTCAAGTCCGAGCCACTTGACTCGGTTGAACCACCTAGCTGCACCGAGCCGCATTTTAAAACGTGCGTGCGATATCAGCCGTTGGATTCAAATCGCTCGGCCCACGTTCGTGTGAGCATTCGGACCCTCCGGTTGCATTAACCAATTGGGACCGTTGGATCTCAATCCAACCGTCCAGATTCCTGAGGGCAATCGGACTGTCCGGCGAACTCGTTTAATCGTGACCGTCCATTTTCAATCCAACGGTCACCGTTCTCTTTTCTGTTCTTCTTCCTCCTCTGCTTCTCCGTGCGCGCGTGCGGCAATGGCAGGAAGAGAGAGCGCGGGGCGGCTTTGATGTGTCACCTCAAGTTTGCTTTCGTCAACGTCTCTCTGCGGGGCATTTAATGCGCAGGGCTTTCTCCTCCATTGTCACCGTGCTCACTTGCTCCCATCATTTCTTGGTCCATGACCGTAGCATGAAGCAAGGCCACCATGGACTCGGGTTCTTGCTCAAACCCTAATCCCTTCCTATATATCGCCCTCTAGGTCCTCACGGTGTTCCTTTACACCACACCTAGCTCCTCTCGTGGTTGAGCTCAAAACCATCTCAAACCTTCAATCCACCATTGTTGACCGAGGCTCCAATGGCGGCCTTGGTGTCAAATGGTTCATCTTCAACCTTTCTTGCACCCTCTTGAACTCCTCAACCTCCTTTATATTTCCCCTAACTTGATTTTGGGTTGCATTCGCGAGAATCACTCAATTTTAAGTTTGGAGATTTTCAGTTGGTTTCACCCCGTTCTTCTCCACTCAGTAAGTGGTTCTTTTTGCAATTATTTGCTTTGGAGCCTCTTTGAGCTATAATGAAGCTGTGGTGATGATTTGGTTCCACTCATTTTGCTCGTAACCTCATCTTCCACTTCATCTTCTTCTGCTCCGTGGACTTCATCGTGTTCAAGTCTTCCCGGCCATCTTTGGAGCTCCTCTCGGTTAAGGTAGCTTCTATATAGTCCCTAAGTCATGGCACTCGCTTCCTTGGACCGCAATGAGCATCGTGCTATTTTCGTGTTTTTGCGTGTCGGCCTCCTTCTTTGTTTTCCGGCTCGCCGGCGTTCCGAACCTCCACCACGCGAGGTCATCATCATTGGTCCGCAACACTATTGCGAACCCATTTTGATAGTTGTGGCGGCGCCATGCGGAGTCGCCGGCGACAAGCGTGAAGCCACTCGGGTTTTGTCAGCTGGGAGCCCTGTTTTCGTCAAATATTTAGGACACGTTTAATGCTTAATGATTGCCAATCAGTAGAGCATTAATGGTGTCTTAATCTGGCCTAAATGCCTCACTGACATGTGGGTCCAGCCCCCTTAAATCACCCGCTGGCGTTTATCTATGCGTTTAGGCATCATTAATGTTAATCTTAGGTTAATTAAGTGTCGGCATTTATTAGCTGTCGGGGATATCCCCTGTGCCGCTGCCGGGTGGGCCCATCAGCTTAGCGCCGAAAATCAGAAGTCATTAGGGCTGATTTTGGGTTTATTTATTGCTAATCATTGTTAGCAATAAATGTGTCCGAAATTACCTTTTTGGGTCACTGACGTGTGGGCCCTCAGTCCTTAAATCACCTCTGCACAAAATCTTTAGGACACCTTGGTTGCTAATCATCATTAATCATTGGTCATTAGTAATTAATTAGCTGTCCTAAAAACCTCCCTTAAGTCACTGCCAGGTGGGTCCACGTGCACTGTGCACGTTTGTTAAATCTCGCATGTGTGACTCTCAGTCACTGACATGCGGCCCCACGTGTCAGCACCCCGATTGCGCCGATCTTGGACCACCGTCCATTTCGCGTCTGCGGCCAGATTTTGTATGCGTTCGGACCCTCCGGTTCCCCTCATCATTCTTGGCCGTCCATCGCTTGATCTGCGGCCCTGATCGTGTGTGCAATCGGACCTTCCGACTGGAGGCGTGATCGGAGCCGTTCATCCTTAGATCTGCGGTCGTGGATCGTTGAGGCAACCGCAGCGTCCGGTTGCATCCTTCCTCGTGAGCCGTTGGATCTTGATCCAACGGTGGGCTCCTGTTATGAATCGCGCGCGTGCGCTGTTCTCCGTGCGTGTGGCTCGTTGGATGTTGCATCAACGGCCCACGAGCGTCCACGTCGTTTATTTTCGGTTGGGTTGGTTTTTATTTCTGTAAGTATTTATTTATCAACTGAAAATTGTATCAAAACTTTAGAAATTCATAACTAATTCAAGATAAATCCTTTTTACATGAAACCAACTGCAATAAATTTGTATTTCACTAAAGTTTAATATAAAAATGCTTTTAGCTATGCTTCTGTAGTAGAAAATTCTGTAATCTTTAATAGCTTGTTTTCTGCTATTTTTATATATTCCAGAATTGTATTAAAACTTGGAAAATGCATATCTTTTTCTGTATATCTGCTAATTGAATGATTTTAACTTTGATAAATTTGTTATTAACTAAACTCTAATCTAAAAATGGTGGTAGGCCTAAATCAGCACCAGAAAAATATGTTAATAGATTTAACCTTATTAGTAGCAATTAAAAATTCATTTAATGATGTAATAGACACCAGTAATTCCCTGTAAATCCTAAAAATAGAAATTTGATGCTAGGAAATCCCTCTGTTATCATACTATAATGTGAAATGGGTTTTGCACATGTTTATATTTCTGGAAAGTGCATTATGCTGGTTTTGCATCCTAGTAAAATCGTAACTAAATCATTTTAACTCCAATTAAGATGAAACCACTTGTATTAGCCTTAAAATGTCAGTAGCAACCTATCATAAAATTTTCAAGTCCGAAAACCTCTAGAAAATATTTTTGCTACAGTACCTTATTATGGTAGAAAATGGGTTTTAGGTAATATCTTTTGCACCACAAATCCAAATTAGGTTTTCTAGTTTCTATGTCTAGGTATATTCGTATTCTACCTTATGTATAAATTTAGTCGCATTTGGATAATTTTTGCTTGCTCGTTTGTTTAAGTGTGGCTCGTCTTATTGGTTGTTCTTGGTTCTTTTGCCTTTCGCTTAGGGTTCGACATTTGCAGTAACCAGAAACGACCCTCCACAACAGATTTGAGCAACAACAAGAAGGCAAGCGGTTTGATCATGTTAATCCCAGTATTTTAAGTATTTATGTTGATTACAAATTCTATGTGCGCATTGCTACTTTGTGTTAATAGTTGGCCTAGTAGATGCATTTCCTTAGCAAATGATTATCCTCTACTACCATGAGCCTAGGTTACTTTCTTTGTGATTTAGAGTTCATGGATGGGCTCTTGTCACTTAGTAGTTGCGAATTAATTGCTTAGCCATGCTTAGTTTAGGTAGAAATGGGCGGTTATCGACTTGTCGATAACCTTGATCACTAAAACTTATTATGATTATGATTTCCACCTTGTGCCATGTCTACTTATGAAAACTAAAGCGAAAACAAAATGATTTAGATTTGGGCACAATGGTATGATGGTGTGATTTTTGGGTGTGATGGAATGGTGCCCGAGTCAACAAGGACCGAACATCTTGTTACACTAAACCAAGCATTTTAGCGTGCTAACCACATTAGAGGGTATGGGACCTCTCTTGACTTAGTACTTTGGCGTGTATTGGCTCCAGTCGCAGGGAGTCGCGGAGGGATGGTGTTGGGAGCATTGTAGTGTCGAAAGACTTCACCGTGATGGGATTTGTTGTCTTCGACTTGCAATGTAAGCATATGGGTTTCTATCCATATGGCGGCTCGTAGTTAATACACAAGATTGGAAATGTCTCGTAGGACTTAGCCGTGCCGGCATACCTTCGGTAGTGTGCTTGTGGCTTGAAGGCGGTCTGAAGTGTGGGTACATTGGTACACCCCTGCAGGGTTAAAACTATTCGAATAGCCTCGTCCTAGGTTATGGACACGCTTGGCAAGGTCTTTCAAGAGTTAGACTACAACCTTTTAAATTAAAACTTGATGGGTGGTGCGAATCGGGATTCGTGCTATGTTGTGGTGGCTATTGGGATAGTCGCTTCGGTGGTTACTTGTATGTATCTTTACTTACTGTTACTTTGATAACGAAACAGATTTGCAAACTTGCTTTTAAAATGTATTACATTATTGCAAATAAAGTTGGCTTCATGCAAAATGAGACATACAACCTCCACCTAAATAAGCTTGCATGTAGTTTATGAATAGGTCCGCTATTCCACACGTCATCTTGGGTACAAAGACAATCTTTGTACTCGGTTACTACGCTCAATTGTTTTGTTGCGAGAGGAAGAAGGTGAGCTCGAGGGCCTCACTTTTGTGAGTCGTGTTGTGGTAGCTATGCGGGGCGACTAGCTTGGCGGCCAGTCGGTTGCCTTGTGGGTGTATGGCTAACCGGCCGACTTTTGTTCTAGCCATCTTATGGCACCTTTGCTTTCATTGTCTTTCTTGTATATTGCTCTATTTGGCAGTCGGCCCTTTGTATGTCTTTACTTTATGTATGTCGTTGTTGAACTTAGTGATGTATGTGTATGGAATTGATGTGTAATTTTGTGATGATGTGCATATCTTTGCAATGCAGGAAGCATATGTCCATCGAGGCTTAGAATGTTTAATTAGTAATGCGGAACCATTTGGAGGTTAAGTGTTACTAGTTAAATATTCCGGTCCTCACAAAGTTGGTATCAGAGCCATACTGACCGTAGAAACCCCTAGCTTGGTCGCCTTTAGGATATTTGGAAACTTACTTTCAGATAGTTGTGAAAACTTAAGTAAGTTCTCTAATTTTACTCCTTACCTGTCTTAGCTTGCTCATCTCACCTTACCCTCACTTAAGTTTGAAAAAGTTATTCCTCTCTTCCTTTCAAAAATTAGCCTCTATCGATTAACTTGGTTTTGGGAGAAACATGAGGGCTTGGAGAAAGGAATTTGGACAGCTAGCTAGTGGTTAGTAATTAAGGTAGGAAATGAGAGGAAAATTCAACTAAAACTTGTGGGAATGGAAGGGTAAGAAGTGATATGAGATTAGCTAATGCCTATACTCTATTAGGTGGTTATACCTTGATTTTTGGACTGTTTTGAGCTAGAATTTAGTTCTGAAAATTTTGGGTTTTCTCACACGATTACTCGTTCTTCCATACGGGTTAGTCGTTTCAGGAAGTCGATTTGGTGATTTTTGGTCCTGTGCTCTTGGTGATTATTCCTGAGCCCTTTTTCTTGAGTTTGGATTTCTTTGCTTTCTTTTTATCTCGGGCTTGTAGCTAACTCATCTTAGTGAATCAGGATGGCTGGTGGGACACGTAGCGGCCGGAATCAGCCGGGTAGTCCCGATGAGGAGCTTCCCCCTCCTCCGACCATGGCGGAAGTCCTCATGCAAATCGAACGCAATCGTTCGGAGGACCGCAGGGTGCTGGAGGTCATCGCCAGGAACACCTCTACTCCCTCTGGTGCCTCCGGATCTGGAGGTGGTGGACACCAGACTCGTGGGGGGCTTGCGGAGTTCCTCCGTACTCAGCCTCCTACCTTCTCCAGGTCTGAGGACCCCTTGGACGCAGACGACTGGCTGCGTCTGGTTGAGCGGAAGCTCAACGTTGCTCAGTGCCAGGAGCAGGAGCGGGCACTTTTCGCATCCCATCAGCTGGAGGGTGCGGCACTCTCATGGTGGGAGAATTTCCTCGCCATGCAGCCCGCGGGACACACTATTTACAACCAATACATGATAATCGAGATCAAAAACTATAAGTTAGTCAAACCTCTCTGTTTTTAAAAACCCATTACACACTATTTACTTAGTTTATCTAAATAAACTAAGAAAATAGTCAGGGGTTAGGATAAAGTTATTAATTTGACTTCAATTCTTAGTCTTATTTTCGTTCATTATCTTTTGAGTTATTAACTACTCGACAAGATGATTTGTATGAAAAGGATATATATATATATATATATATATATATATATATATATATATATATATCAACAAAAACTTGTCTTTATAGGTTCCTATTACAAACTACTCTGACAAAGGAGATCCTATTTGCATCTCCTTTGCGACCTTCTTGACCGACTGCATGTCTTCATTCATTTGCTCGCTTCTACTTGATCGCGATCGAAATCGACTTCGATTATCGCAGATTAAGATTGGGGTCACGAGCTTTAAGTTTTACCAAGACATAACTTACTGCACCTTCGACCACCTCCTTTATCGAATCAGCTTGATTGGTCTTTGAAGTAGCCACCAACTCTTGCAATGTCCCGACTTGTTCCCCAATGGCACTCGTGTGGGCAGCTATCGTGTCTTTTAGAGGAGTAACCTCCTCAGCATGTAGCCCACCGAATACATTGTTTAAGAGTGAAATGTTGTCTTGAAGGTTGACATTCGTTGACTGAAGTGATACGGGTAGGCTACTGTTGGACCGAAAAGGCGACTAGAGGGGGGGTGAATAGGAGCACGATCTCTTTTCTCCCAAATTCAATTCAATACGAATCTCACTCCAATAGCTATGAAAGCTATGAAGATCAATCAATCATGCCTGCACGGAAGACTTGTATTGAATCAACTCAAAACCCCAAAGTAAAATCAACACAAAAGCAAAACACGAAGACACGGCGGTCGACCTCTCACGGGCGGTCGGACCGATTTCAAGGGCGGTCGGACGTTGGTTCGATGAACAGAAAACGGCCGACAAACCTAAACGCAAATTGATCAAACTTTTGATTCGTGCGTCCAAACCGTGAAATTTGACACACACCTACCTAAGTGTGTCAGGAACCTATTTCAAGCAACGATCGTGATAATTCTTGCCAAGATTATGACCTTTTACAGTTTGAGCGAAGTTAGGTCAAAAACCGAGTCAAAACGAAAATATGATCTTGAGACTTGCTCACGGGTGATTGATGATATTGATGATCCTAGATGTATTCCCACACGTCACAGACAAGCTAGATCCGTCCGAAACTAAGCAAAAACTCGCGGATCAAAGAAAGACTCAAATCATCAAAAGAGAGAAAGAAAGCAATTGACCTCATCTTGAAGAAACTTTCTTTGGATTGATTTGATATAGTATTGGTTTCTGACCACTCCATCAATGGATGACAAAGACTCAATACATGAGCACGAAATCCAATCCAACTGTCTAGAACCCTAACCTCCGCTCCTCCTCTCCTAAGCAAATTAGGGTTTCAAAAACAAATGAAAGGGTCGAAAGGGTGCAAACCACCTCCTCCTCTATTTATAGTGGAGGCTTAGGGTTTCTAATAGAGTCTCCTAATGGGCTCCGTTATATGACCCCAATTTTATCAATGATAATAATGCATTATGAGCGATGAATAGGCTCTGTTCATATCATTCTTATTCTTAATCTCGATTGGGAGTTGTTGTTACCAAATAAAACCTTCCTTTTAGCCAAATTCCAAAGACTTATTTAGAATATTTAAAGGAATACAAGATAGAACTTGTATTATGACTGGAAGTATTTTTATTAAAGCCTAGATAAATTATCTTGGCTAAAAATAATCTTTGTTGCATTTTTAGAAATTATTTGGGCTTAAAGAAAAATTTATTGTCTTTAAATAAATATTTTCGGCTGAAATAAATATTTATGTATTTTACAAAGTGAAAATGTGGTTTATAAAATTTATCTCGGGAAATATATCATCCCAGTAGTTTCTGATAAAAATTTCATGATTTTATAAATTTATTCGCTATTTTAAAGTCCAGTCAAACCTTTTAAGTATTTGAATGGGTCTAGTCAACGAAACCGGTCTAGATCCAAACCTATCACTGTAGCGACTCGAACCATGTGTCTTGGTCCAACCAAATCAGTGTGAACCGGCTCTGTCACGTTCGCGCGCGAGCCCGAACCCCACGCGTGATCTGAGCCGTTGATCTTCAATCGAGCAGCGCGGCTATAACACTCCACGAGCCGTCCACGTATGCATTTTAATCTCGCCGTTGGATCTTGATCTAGCGCGAGATCGGTGTATGCAACGGACAACTCGGATCCTTATTCAATCTCCACCGTTCGTTTCTAATCCAACCGTGAGCGCCTTTTCGTTTTAAACTTAAAGGCGCGCTTATCTCGGCCGTTAGATTCAAATCCTACGGCTTTTCCCTTTTTCGCGTGTTATAAAGCCCGCGCTCCTCCGGACCATTGGATCTTCATCGTGGCCCGATTAGTGTATGCATTCGACGACTCGGATCCCCGCACAATCGTGGCCGTCCATCCTTGATCTAGCGGTGTCGCTTATTCCTATTTGAAATCGAGCGCGCATTTATGCGGACCCTTGATTTCAATCCTCGAGACACCTTTTTGACCGTGGGCCTTTAAAGCCCAAAATCGGTGGATCGTTGGATTTCGATCGGGGCCCGAGGCGGTGTACGCAATCGGACCATCCGGTTCCATTTTACATCGACCGTAGAAATCAAATCCAACGGTGTTGAGCCATCGCATCTAAAAGGGTGACGTGTATATCTTTTAATTGATCGTTGGATTTCAATCCAACGTCTCTTTGAAAGCGAGCCCGCGGCACCATCGGATTTCGTTTTAATCTCGTTCGATCGATCTTGATCGAGCGGTCCATATTAAATGATACCGATTCAAATCATTTAATCTCTCTATTTATCGTAGCGCCCATTTCCAATCGGACTATTGCCATTTGTTTGAGCCTTTACGAGTGCGCGTGGAGAGGATGACAATGGGGCCCACATGTCGTTGGCTCTTATCTTCTTCCTCTCTCTCTCAGGCGATCTTCCACGCAAATCGAGGAGAGGAATTATCCCAAAGTTTTTGCAACTAATTTTGGGATAATTAGCCTAAATGGACACCTCATCAAGCTCTAGACCTTTCCCAATTATCCCTGTAGCTCAACTCCCACATATATAAACCCTAGTTTTTGAGTCAGCACCATTGTTGACCACCTGAAGCTCATTTTCTTCCTTGTCGGTGGTGGAGTTCTTGCTCATATCCTTTGCTTGTCCATCCTTAAGCACGGCTTTACTTACAATAAAGATTGGTTATCTTTTGTAGGTCAAATCGAGTTTGTTTCCTGTCCATCATCATCGGTTTCGAGTTTTGGTATCTTTCCATCTTGGTAAGCCAAAACCCTAGTTTCGACATCTTGAGCATCTTAAGAACTTAAGAAGCTCCTGTGAATCATTCTTTTAAGCATCGTAGCTTCAATCGGCTTTAAAGCGAAAAGTTGATATTGTACCTTTTAGGTTTTCATGTCATTTTCAAGACCTAGGGTTCTTCACATCAACTTATCATCTTATTTAGGTTTTGACTAAACCCTAGCAGCATGACAAGTTGATCTTTCCATTCTTGTCATCATCTATTTTGACTCTTAGCTGAAATATGTCTCGTTCTTTTGTCGGCTCAACCGACAAAATAGGTTTTGCTTTAGCTTTTGTAATCTAACTAATTAGGTTAGACTAAGGTTGGTTTGGGATATTAATTACCTAAAAGATCATGCTAAGATTCATTTATGAACTTTTGCATGATCTATACTTCTTTTCCGAAAATTGCAATCTGTCTGTTTTGACTCTTTTCAAATCTGGCGGAACTTTGCAATAAACTCTAGTTTCTGTCTTTTGAAAACGATAAGCTATATTATGTGTTATTATCACTATTATGGGTAGTTATGGCTTAAGCATCTTTGTTAATCATGCATTTACGTATTGATCATGCAATTTCAGATAATTTATACTAGTTGTCGTTTTGGTATTTATTGGATTTTATTGCTTCTTTTAGAATCTGCTCTCTCAAGCTTTTGATTATACTTCAACAACTTTGAGCACACAATGAAGTCTATTACTATCAAGGCAAGCATCCTCTTTGCACCATATTGAACCGGATCTTGTACAATAGCTTTTACAAATCCATTGATATCTGTGTATGCTATTTTTCTGAAAATACAAAATGTGACTTGTAATAGCTAGCTAAAACTGACATGGTGGATTACCTTAATTATGACCATACACTCAACTCTAGTGTAGTCATTGTATACTATCTCGGTCTATTTTGATTTGGCTTAGACATGCGATCTAGAGATTTTAGAGTTTGACAAGCATATCTTGTCAAACATGGGAATCCCCACTGAACTGTTGTTATTTCAAACTCTTTGTCCAGTTTCTTCAAATCGGTCTTGTATTTGAAATTCAAATTGATCTGGACAAGAGGAAGCTAGTGATGGTGCTTTTGTGCACGAGATTGGGTTTGTGGTGGACTTGTCAGGGTTAATTAAGGACCGAACTCGACTATTCGGTTCAAGTCCCCACGCATACTTCCACATGCAGTGTATGGCGCTGTTTGGTTAAGTAAAATGTTGAGACTATTGAGTTGGAAACAGAGAGTAAGAATATGTGTATTGACCTTGTATGGCATAGATGCTTTGGTCCGAGGACCTGCGTTTTATGCCATGTGAGCTTTGTATGTCGATGATCGGATGTTCTTAGGAGGTGAAGGCGTATATGTGCCTCGTCGCATATACGATACCTTAATGGTGCCGATAGCATTCTATTATGGGTAGGGAACCCAACCGCTTTAAATTGTTTGGATCGGCATTATCGACACAACATGTGTGCCCTGTGGTTAGTAGGTGGTATAGCCTACACTAGTGGGATCGGTTCACACATGGGGTCCAACTCAATAGTGTTGGCTTGTTGAAAATACCAAATCTTAGTTTCCCGGTCGGCATACCAAAGGAAGTATGTCATCATTGGAGGCATCCAGAAGGCAACGGGCTAGCTAAGTCATGTGGGTAAAGATGTACACCCTCGCAGGTATAAACTGTTCGAATAAGCGTGTCCACGGTCATGGGCGATAACTTGAACCGATATCACTGTATAGAAATTTTGATTTCCAAAATGTGGTTTCGGTTTGTTTCGGTTTGCATGAGGGAATCATGCAACGCATTATTTACTTTTATGTCATTTACTTACTGTTTTAAGCAAAGTTTGATTTATTAAATTGCTTTATCAAAATTTAGCCTTTGTAGGTTAAGATGTATCGCTTTATGCTAATTTGAACCTTTATACCTTCTGTTGCAACCTTATGCATGTAACAACTCTACTCCTTTGATTAGGCTCTAATAACCACTTTCTTTTATTAGTTTGTGTAAGACTTCTTTGAGTACCTTCCGTACTCAAGGTGCTACCACCTATTGTTGCGGTGAGGATGGTTTTCTCTATGAAGTACCGTTAGCGCCCGATCGGTGACGCTAACGAGTAACGCTACTTCTTTCCTCCACGCAATTGCCTGCGGGTGGATGAGGCCATTGGTGGACATTTTCCGTTTATTTTGCTTCCGCTGTATACTGTTAAAGTGACCAAGTCACTTAATATTGTAGTACTAATAGAAGGATGTAACCTTATGTTTAATTATATCAATGTATGACTTGTATGTGTTTGATGCAATGTTGATGAAGGATATATATGCAATGGTCGCTGATCCTGGGAACCATTGTGAATCATATATATCCGGGAATCCTGTTTACTGGATTTGTCACTTGTTAAATTTATATCTTTAGCATGGTTTTTAATAAAGGGGCAGTATTGTTCCTTCATTAACAATTGTGCTACAGTATGAATTTAATTAGTAACATTTCCAATAACCGGGGGTCCTCACACCCGTTAAGGCCCAAAACAAACGGGTGACACACGCACGCATTTTAAAGCGCCGTGTTCATATTGTACGAAGCACTCGCTTGCTCCGCCACGTAGAGGTTGATCCAACGGCTCTCATCATGTCGGCAAGTCTCTCCCATCCGGCTCCCACCGAAACCACCATGGCACTTGAACCGTAGTCAAAACATGCATCATGCAACACATATGACATGAAACCCATGAACTTGACCTAATCAGCAACCATTGCCATCACACGGGCTGACGACGTAAGTGAAAACCGGTCGACCGCCACTTTGGCCGGCTCGATCACGCCGCCGCCCGACCGCCAATCGAAGGCCGGTCGACCGCCACCAAAGGACTTAGCCAAAATTTCAACACCGAAATCCGCAACCTCTCTGGAAATTTAAAGCGAATAGAACTTTTGACTAGAGGCTCCAAAATTATGGGACCAAGTGCGTGAGAATCTCCTCACTTGCCTACACCTCTATTTTTGGCCCACCTCAAACTCAATGCCACTCAACTTGCCGGTCCGATCGCTCACACGCCGGCCGGTCGGACCGCTACCAATCGGTCGGACCGCCGACACGGCGGTCGACCGCCGCGGACAAACCACGAGGCATGGGCGGTCGGCGCCACCATGGCGGTCAGCCGCTTGAGACCGACAGATCGAACTTTGTCGGCTTCGTGTTTCGCAAACCTTCAACGTCATTGCCAATTGTCACATCATCCTAAGATCATGAGCATATCCCCATGATATCCACAATCTCCCTTGATGAACACATTGGCAATTCCCACAAATGCAAGTTTTAAGGTTTGAAAAGTAAAAACTCAATGTTTCGCAAGAAAGGCACAACTTGGTCCATATGCAAGAAAAGCAATGGAAATGACCAAGTGGCTTCAAAATAGCATCGGTAAGTGAGATAAGGCAAAAGAAAGCAAGAAAGCTTCAATTTCCAAAGAAGAGTCAAAAATCTCACTTAAGGTCCATATGAAAGAACAATTGTTGAAATGACCTTTGATCATGGTGAGGCTCAAGAATTGCAATTCAAGTTGAAAGAGCAATAAGACCATAAGAATGCAAATAAGAAACTCCCCCTCACTATGATCCTCAAATTTCAGAAAACTTCAAATTCTCCAATTTTCTCCCTCTTTTTAATACTTTTAAATCCTCTCCCCTTTACACATTTTGAAATATCTTCTCCCCCTTTGACAATGGAGTCATCAAGGAATCACGCCTTCCTCTCGTCCAGAGATAACATGTAACAGCCCTAAGTTAGGGTTTATATTTCAAATGTAAAATTTTGAGGAGAAATAAAAATTTTGTTGTCTCATCAAATCATTTGGAAGTTTCCAAATTTTCCTAGCAATTTCCATTTTCTAGAATTAAATTCTTGTGAATGGAAATTGTTGTCAATAAATTCTTAGCCTTCAAACTTGTGATCATCCTCTGAAAATAATTTTCCTATCATCTTGATCATCCTATCTACCTCCCTGAATTATTTCACATTTTTTAGATTTTATTTGCTATTTCAAATGGCCAAGTCAAACTAGTTTGAATTTCTGGTCAAACCCTAGGTCAGCAGCTTGTGAATTTTATTGGGAGAAATCTAGTGCATGAAAACTCTTGGAACAATTATTCAAGGTTGTTCTCTGCCCTAGTTAGTTCCCATAAAAATTTCGGAATTTTTGGAGCTCGGGAGCTATCTCTAGAAATTCTCCAAACTCCCTCAGCCTTTTAAAACTCAAATCTGAAGTCACTATTCATCAGGCTCGAACCCGAGCCCGACTTAAGTCCGACCGCGCCTCTTGGCTCAGCCACACCGCCTAGCTGCACCGCGCGAACCCAAGCGCTGCCGACCGTCCGATGCAGATCGCGCGGTCCACGAGTGCCGAAACAATCGGGTTGTCCTATTGTTCTGGTAGATCTCGATCGTCCGTGTAAAATCCAACGGTCGACATGTTTTTGATCGAGTTAAACCAACTCGTGCGCCACACCAGACTCTGACTCGAGCCGCCCCCTTTTCTCTCGCTGACAGCGCGGTCCCACCTGCAAGTTCTTTCCGCCACGTCATGCGCCAGACTCCGCGCACCGCCGCGCACTCTCGCCGGCCGCGCCGCATGCACTGCGCCACCTCGCCTCACGGTCTTTTCAACGCCCCACCGCCTCACTCTCGCGCTCTCCTTTGCTCCTACAAAAGCCACCAGGGCCTTCCTACCTCGTTTTCTTCTCGCGCCTTTCTTCTCCACCGAGCTCACGAGGCGAGGCGTCGCCGCGCTTCCGAAGCGTTTGGTAGCTCGGTGATCTCCGGTCATCGCTGATGGCGTCACGGTGTGCCTAGCACCCGTGGAAGCGAACCCCTCAAGAAATTCGAGTCTCGTCATCGTGGAGCGCGGCGCCCTTCTTCTCCAAGTCCGCCGAACCGCCTCTTCCGCCGCCGCGTCTTCTCCGGTGAGCTCGGCTCGATTCTTCTCGGTGAGCATCGCTGGACTCCACCTTCCTTCTCCGCTCACTCACACGTCCTCGTTCACCTCGGGCTCTGCGTGCCGTTGACCGCCTTGCGCGCGCCGAGCTCGTCGCCGGGCCCTCCGACTACCCTCCGTCGCCGGCAATTTCCCGGTGAGTTCACGGAGCCTCGCGATGCTCATGTGCGCACTAGTTTTCATCGTCTTCCTCTCAGTGCGATGCACCTTGTCACCCCACTGCCGGCGCGTGCTCGTCGCCGCGCCGCCTCGGTGCATCTCGGTGTGTCGAGACCACCTTCGCCTTCAGAGTTCTCCAACAACCCATTTTGGCGTCGCACACCCGCGCCGCCACTCCTTCGCCGCGGCGACTTCCAGTCAGCCGCGCCGAGCTCCTCTGTTCTTCGGTTTTGCCCTCTGCTGTTTCACTGTCAGTGGGGCCCACTCCCTTAAAACCTGTTTATTAGTTGATAATCATGTTTGTGATTGTTCATTAGTTCCAGCTCTTGTATGATCAAGTTTTGGGTTTGAGGTTAGAAGCAAGTAGTTGCTAGTCCCTGTATGTTTTTCTCTGTTGTCATATTGTGTTTCCTCTGTTGTCAGTTACTGAACTTGGTAGATTGGCTTGCTTTTCAAATTATGTTAGTGCTTGATGGTTCCCCTAGTAGTTGGAGGTAGCATGAATGAAGTCGTCTAGTTAATATTTATAGGTTTCATTTCTTGTGGCTTGTATGATTAAGGAAGATGTAGTTGAACTAGTGTTGTCTCTGTACTTTTGATTTATCAGTGTAGTAAGATTTGGAGTAGTAGCATGCTGAATTTTGATAACCTTACAATATATTGGTATGATGCTTAGGTGTGTAGTAGCTGAAATGTTATTCAAACCCAAATTTAATTAGAAAATGTCTTAGCGTCTATTAGTTGATTGATAAGATAGTAATTGTCCTCTTGAAGCACATTGTAGGCCTAAATGAAGTCATATCAGTAATGGTGGCATTAGAATAGCTAGTTACTTCTATTGTGTTATTCTGATGCTTAGTTAATAGATGTGCACACAATCACCATCAAAGTCTGTCGAAAGATTAAAACATATAAGAGGTTTGGTTTTGTGGTTAACTTGGTAAATAAGTGAGTGGGTAGATCAATCACATGAAAGCATGTCTAATTTGAAACATCTCTGTGCTTGACTATTTTGTTATTCCTATTGTGATGGTCTAGCTTACGTGTATGAATTTGTGTTTGTATTTGAATGTTTGAGTTTTTAGGTGTTATTCGTTCTTATTATTGTTATTTGTTCAATCGTTAGGCCGACATTTGCGGTAACCACGAGAACTATCCTCTGCAACAAAGTTGAGCATATTGAGCGTGCTTGAAGCAAGCGATTTGATCATGTTAATCCCGGTATTTTAAAATCTAATATTTTGTTTCATTGTATGTATGCATTGCTTAATTTGTGTTAAATTGATTAGTTAAATCCGTGTTTGCATAACACTGTAGGTGAGATATTGATCTCTACTACGAGCCTAGGTTACTTGTTGTGATTAGAGTTCGTTGGATGAACTCTTATCACTTAGTAGTTTACGTGTTGGATGCTTAGCCATGCCTAGCTTAGGTAGAATTGGCGATTATCGACTTAGTCGATAATCTTGATCACATGAAATTATTATTGTTCTTATGCCTTGTTATTTACAAATCTAAAAATGAAAACAAAATAAAAATGATTTAGACTTGGGCACAATGGTAAGATTGGTGTGATCTGTTGGGTGTATTGGAAAGGTGCCGGTCAATTAAGGACCGAACATCTTGTGAGTACTGTTATCCACGCATTTCGGCGCTAACCACACTAGAGGGTATGGGACCTCTCTTGACCTAGTACTTTGGCGTGTATTGGCTCCGGTCGCAGGAGGTCGCGGGAGGGATGGTGTTGGGAGCATGGTAGTTGTCAGAAAAGCTTTACCCGCAAAGGTAGTTGTCTTTTCGGCTTTACCATGTAGCGTATGGATTTCTATCCATACGAGCGGCTCGTAGTTAATACACAATATTGGAAAAAGTCTCGTAGGACTTAGTTTGTGCTTGCATACCTTCGGTAGTGTGCTTTGGCTTAAAGCGATGCGAAGTGTAGTGTGATGGTACACCTGCGCAGGTTAAAACTATTCGAATAGCCTCGCCCTAGGTGATGGACACGCTTGGGTAAGCTTATCAAGAGTTAGACTACAACATTTAAATTAAAAACTTGAAGGGTGGTGCGAATGGGATTCGTGCTATTGTTGTGGTGACTATTGGGATAGTCACTTCTAGGTTGTTTACCTTTACTCTTTTGTTATTATTATCCTTCTTGTTATTTCAATCAAAAATGAATTGCAAACTTGCCTTCAAACCGTATTACATTATTGCAAATAAAGTTGGCTTTATGCAAATAAAACATATGGCCTCCACCAAACAAGCTGCATGTAGCATATGAGCAGTGCGCTAGTTCACACATCGTCTTGCGGTACAAAGACAATCTTTGTACTCGGGTGCTTTGCTTAATGTTTTTGTTGCGAGAGGAAGAAGGTGAGCCCCAAGGGTCTCACTACGTGAATCTGTGTTGCCATTTCGTGGACGACGACTAGGCTTGGCGGTCGGTCGGATGCCTTGTGGGTGAAGGCACGATTGGCTTTGTTTATAGCCATCTTTTGGCGCTTTTGCTTCATTGTCGTTCTTGTTTATTTGTGTATCTTGTGGCACATCGGCCTTTATGCTGTAATAACTCTACTATTTGTTTATCTTCCGTTTGGTAGTGTGATGTTTGGACTCTATGTTTGGAATGGAGTTGATGCATACTTTTGTGGGAGGTGTGTATCTTGCTGCAGGAAGTATACATATCTCGAGGTTTGTTTATTTGATTTGTAATGCTAGGACCAGGTGGTTGGTTAGCGTTACAAGCCAAATAAATTGGGGTCCTCACAAAGTTGATATCGAGCCATTCGTAGTAGTAACCCAAGCATAGTCGTCCTTAGGATATTTTGGAAAGGCTTATTTTCAAAGTATCAAAGGGCTTATAAAGACCTAAGCGATTCTCGGGATTTACTCCTTATCTATCTTAGCCTTCTACTCTCATCTTACTCTAATTTGAGTTTTAAAACTTGGTTTCTCTCTTTCCTTACAAAAAGATAGTTATGCGTAGGTTAAATTAGTTTGGGAGAACCATGAAGTTTAATCCAACTAAAACTTGTGGGGATAATAGGGTAAGATGTAAAGTGAGTAGTTATGTGTCCGATTTTCTTTGGTTGGACTTTACTGCTTTTGTGTTTGTTTCTGACTGTTTTTGATGAATTTTGGGCTTTCTTGCTCTTAGATTTGTTGCTAACTTGTCTTAGTGAAGCAGGATGGGCGAGCAGCGTGGCGATCACCAGTTGGTCATGATGAGGAGCTTCCCCTCCTCAGACCATGGCTGAGGTTCTTGCTCGATCGGCGAACCGCATGGACGACAGCGTATCTTGGAGGTTATTGCTAGGAATACCTCCACTCCTGCGGTGCCTCCGGATCCGGAGGTGGCGGGCATCGAGTCGCGGGGACTTGCGAGTTCCTCCGCACGCTGCCGCCGACTTTCTCCGCTCGAGGACCCTCTTGATGCGGATGATTGGCTGCGCATGGTTGGCGAAAGCTCAACATAGCTCGATGTCGAGCCCAGAGAAGGCACTTTTCGCGTCCCACCGGCTTGAGGCGCGCGATCGAATGTACCCTAACTTAGGGTTTGTATTTCCAATGTAAAATTTTGAGGAGAAATAAAACTTTTGCTGTCTCATCAAATAATTTGGAAGTTTTCCAAATTTGCCCTAGCAATTTCCATTTTCTAGAATTGAATTCTTGTGATTGGAAGTTGTTGTCATCAGGTTCTTAGCTTTCAAACTTGTGATCATCCTCTGAAATTATTTTTCCTATCATCTGGATCATCCTATCTACCTCCCTGAATTATTCCACAATTTTTAGATTTTATTTGCTATTTCAAATGGCCAAGTCAAACTAGTTGAAAATCTGGTCAAACCCTTGGTCAGCATGCTTGTGAATTTTCTGTAGAACTTTTCATTGCATAAAAGTTCTGGAAAATTTATGCAATGTTGTTCTCTGTCTCAAGTAGCTACCATAAAAATTTCAGAAATTTTTGGAGCTCAGGAGCTACCTTTAAAAATTCTCCAAACTCTCTCAGCCTTTTAAAACCTCAAATCGAAAAAACTTGTTCCTCGGGCGGACCCAACTCGGGCTCGAGTCCGACTCACACCACTTGACTCGGCCGCATCAACTAAAAGCACCTTGTGAAGTCCAATCGATCGTGGCCGTCCGATGCAAATCGAGCGATCCACGTCGCGTCGCAACCGACTGTCCGAATGCATACACCAATCTCGGTAGTCCATTTGGATCCAGCGGTCGGTGCGATCTGATCAAATCAAACCTCCGGTTCGCACCGCTTTGAGTCGTCGACGGTGGACCCCACATGTCGGCCGTCCTCGTCTTCTCGCGTCTCACCGGAGCGCACCGGCGATCACGCATGTGCCACGTACCTCGTCGCGCCACCTATTTGCCCTCGTGTGCGTCCGTGGAGCATCGCGAGCTTTATAACCTCACCGCACTCACTCATTCATCGTTTCCTCGCTCTCTCACTTTCTCGCGCTTCTGTTTGCCGGCGAAGAGAGCGCAGTAGCGCCATTGTGTTAGCGCCGCCCTTGATCCGCAACCACACCGCCGTGATCCACGCTCGCGCCGCCTCCATTTTGCCCAACCCGGTCCTTGGCGCCCGGTGGATCACCGAAGGGACTATCGTCGTCTCCGCCTCCGGTTGCGGCGGTCCCGCGAGCTTGCTAGTTCTCGGTGAGTCTCTAACCTCATCACTTGGTCCTCGTGATCGCAATCCTCCTCTGAGTCTAACGGTGGGCTCGTTTACGTCTTTCGTGCATCGTGGAGTCGTGCGGGTGTTTCTTCCTCGCGCGCGGTGTTCGCCGCCGGCAATTCCGGCGCCTCGGACCTTCTTCTTCGACTTTGTCTTGTGCTTATTGCTCACGAGTCGAGGCGATCCCGTGGCGCAACTTCTGAAGGCCGCTCGAAGTCTCAGTAGCGCCTTCTGCGCGAGCCGTAGCTTCTTCTCCGCCTCCGCCGTCGTGAGCCCATCTCGGCGACCATTGGGCTCGCGTCGCCGGCATCAAGTTCGTGGAGCGCGGTGCACCCGTCGTGCCATCCCCGAGCTCGAGCCTCGGCTATTCTCCGGATCCCCACTCGCCGTCGCGTCGCGTGTGGGAACTCCGTCGAGCCGCGATGAGCTAAGGTCTAATCCTTCTTAAGCTCTAATCGTCTTTTAGTTTGTATCTCGGCTTGGCCCGGAATGTCGATTGGGGTTGTGTAGTGTTATTAATCGTTTTCTCGTCGATAGCGTATTTCTCGTGAGTATATGTTAGAAGTACACTTTGATATGTCAAAGACGTATTCTTAGAATCGCCGACGCGTCACCTTATGCGCAGGCGATCCGCTCGTCGCGTTTTGCGGGGCCATCTGATCGATGCATTTGGGGCTAGCCGTGCGTCGGTAGAAGAAGTATTAAGTGCTTTAGTATTTACAAATGCTTTTCATGTGCCTTTGTTAAATCAATTAAACTTGTAAAATGCATAACTAATTCAATTTTTATCCAAACTGCATGAAACCAGTGCTGTTAATTTTCATTTTAAATGTACTATTTACTAAAATGAGTTTCACTCTTGTATCTGTAGCAAAAATCTGTTAATTAATTTAATGTTGTAAATCGTAATCTCCAAATTAGAAAATGCATATCTCTTTCAATAATTGTCCAAATACAGTGAACCCAATTCTGTAAAATTTCATTTTCAGTATACTAACTATTAGGATAGGTTTTACACACTGTTTCTGTTCATGAAAATTTGTTAAGTAATTATCTAGTGTTTTGATGTGTTTTTAGCTTAGGAAATTCATAGAAAATTCTTAATAACTTAAAATGAATTGTTCTCTGTTTCTGAAATTTTGTTATATCATGCTTAGGCTACTGTGAAAAGTTTAGTGTGTTTTGTTATTGTTGTATGTTTGAGTTTGGTCGGTGTTATTCGTTCTTATTATTTGTTTTGTTCAATCGTTAGGATTCGATATTTGCGGCAACCCCGAGAACGATCCTCATGACATATTGAGCAACAAACATCGAGCAAGCGATTTGATCATGTTAATCGGTATTTTAAAGTCTAATATTTTGTTTGGTGTATGTATGCATTGCTTAATTTGTGTTAAATTGATTAGTTAAATCTGTAGTTGCATATCCTGTAGACAAAATATTGATCTCTACTACCGAGCCTAGGTTATTTCTTTGTGATTAGAGGTCATTGGATGATCTCTTGTCACTTAGTAGATACGATTTCAACTTGCTTAGACATGCTTAGCTATCGGTAGACTGGGCGGTTATCGACTTTAGTCGGTAACCTTGATCACACAACATCTACTATAACTTTATGTTTCAGCATTTTTGCTATGCTTATTTGCAAACTAAAACCAAAAACAAAAATGATTTAGACGCGGGCACAATGGTAAGATTGGTGTGATCTGTTGGGTGTGATTGGAAAGGTGCCCGGGTCAATTAAGGACCGAACATCTTGTGAGTTTTTGTTATCCAGGCATTTCGGCGTGCTAACCACACTAGAGGGTATGAGACCTCTCTTGACCTAGTACTTTGGCGTGTTTTGGCTCAGGGTCAGGGGTCGCAGAGAGGATGGAGGTGGGAGCATGGTAGTTGTCAAAAGCTTTATCCCGAGTGGGTAGTTGTCTTTTGGCTTTACCATGTAAGCGTATGGATTTCTATCCATCGAGCAGCTCGTAGTTAATACACAATATTGGAAAAAGTCTCGTAGGACTTAGGCTGTGCATGCATACCTTGGAAGTGTGCTTTGGCTTAAAGGCGATGCGAAGTGTGGGTACGATGGTACACCTGCAGGTTAAAAACTATTCGAATAGCCTCGTCTAGGTGATGGACACGCTTGGGTAAGCTTATCGAGAGTTAGACTACAACATTTAAATTAAAACTTGATGGGTGGTGCGAATGGGATTCGTGCTATTGTTAATGGTGACTATTGGGATAGTCACTTCTAGGTTGTTTATCTTTCGCTTTTGTTATTATTATCCTTCTTGTTATTTCAACATTAAAGCGAATTGCAAACTTGCCTTCAAAGCGTATTATATTATTGCAAATGAAAATTGGCTTTATGCAAATAAAACATATGGCCTCCACCAAACAAGCCGCATGTAGCATATGAGCAGTGCGCTAGTTCACACGTCGGTCTTGCGGGTACAAAGACAATCTTTGTACTCGGTCTTTGTGCTTATTGTTTACATTGCGAGAGGAAGAAGGTGAGCCCAAGGGCCTCACTACGTGAGTTGTTGCCGTTTCGTGGGACGACTAGACTTGGCGGTCGGTCGGATGCCTTGTGGGTTGGAGGCACACCGATTGGCTTTGTTTATAGCCATCTTATGGCACTTTGCTTCATTGTCTTCTCTCTGTTGTTTTTGTACCTTGTGGCACATCGGCCCTTGTTTGTAATAACTCTACTATTTGTTTATCTTCCGTTTGGTAGTGTGGTGTTTGGACTCTATGTTTGGAATGGAGTTGATGTCTAATTTTGTAACAGGTGTGTATCTTGCTTTGGGAAGTATACATATCTCGAGGATCAATTTATTTGATTTGTGATGCTAGGACCGGTGGTTGGTTAAGCATTACAAGCCAAATAAATTGGGGTCCTCACAAAGTTGGTATCGAGCCATTCGACCGTAAGTAACCCAAGCATAGTCGTCCTTAGGATATTTTGAAAGTCTTTTTTTCAAATTATAAAAAAGTTTATGAAAAACCTAGGCAGATTCTCAGATTTTATTCCTTACCTATCTTAGCTTTCTACTCTCATCTTACTCTAATTTAAGTTTTGAAACTTGGTTTCTCTCTTTACCTTTCAAAGATAGTTACTACAGGTGGAATTAGTGCAGGAGAACCATGAAGTTTAATCCAACTAAAACTTGTGGGGATAATAGGGTAAGATGTAAAATGAGTAGTTATGTGTCTGATTTTTGCTGGTCGAACTTTATCCTGCCTTGTGTTTGTTTTTGGACCGCTTTCATGAATTTTGGGCTTTCTTGCTCTTCGAGTTGTTGCTAACTTGTCTTAGTGAAACAGGATGGCTGGGAGAACGCGCGGTAGTCGTGGGCTGGTCATGATGAGGAGCTTCCCCCTCCTCCGACCATGGTTGAGGTCCTCGCTCAGATCGAGCGAAACCGCATGGATCAGACGCGCATCTTGGAGGTTATTGCTAGGAATACCTCCACTCCTGCCGGTGGTGGCGGCCACCGGACTCGCGGGGACTTGCGGAGTTCCTCCGTCTGTGACCGCCGACTTTCTCCGCTCACGAGGACCCTCTCGATGCGGATGATTGGCTGCGCATGGTTGAGCGAAAGCTCAACATAGCTCGATGCGAGCACGAGGATAAGGCACTCTTCGCGCCCCACCAGCCTTGAGGGCGCAAAGCACTCTCATGGTGGGAGAACTATCTCGCCATGCGGCCGTGGGCCATGTGGTCGTGTGGGAGGAGTTCAGTCGGCTTTTCGTCGGGCCCACATCCCGGATGGCCTGATGAAGTGAAGAAGAAAGAATTCTCGGCGCTCAAGCAAGGCGCAAATGCGTGACGGAGTACACATGCGAGTTCAATCATCCAGCTCGTTATGCTCGGGAGAGGTGGCCTCGGATGAGGCTAAGCGGGAGAAATTTATGGATGGCTTGTCAGGAGGCTGCAGGACAAGCTATCTATTGTGGACTTCTCGACTTTCGGGCCTTGGTAGATAAGGCCATTGTTGCGAGCATAAAGCGGCGCCGGCGAGTCCCATAGCGCAAATGGGAGGCGCATCGTCTACTCACACCGGCCTCGTTCGTCCTGGGTGGGCGGCACCGATGGCCCGTTCTTTTGCTCCACCGCGCCGAGGCCATCCGCACGGCTCTTGCGTCCACCGCAGCCGTGTTTCACCACGTGCGCTGCGATCCAAAGACAGCGGCCTCCGCAATCCGCGCCGAGGTTACTTGTTTTCACGCCACAACAAGGGCCATTATGCGAATGCTCGCCTCGAGTGTTGCAGCAGCCCCTCGTCCTAATGGAGGACGCGGGCGAGAGTGGTCATCCACCGACGTAAGATGATCCGAAGCCCGAGTGCGGCGTGGTCGAGTCAACCACCTTCACCGAGGAGGCTCGGGGCGCCCGATGTCGTGATGGGTACACTCCTTGTTAATTCTCGCCCCGCTGCGGTATTATTTGATTCAGAGCATCGCACTCTTTTGTTTCAAGATCATTTGCTGCTGCTAGTGGTCTTTATGTGTTCCTTTGGGGATTCCTTTGCTCATTCGCTCTCGGGATCGGAAATGAGAGGCGATTCTGATGTCGGGATGTTCCTATCATAGTCAAAGGAGTGGGATTTTTAGCAAATCTTATTACCTTTCGATTCGAGTGCGGATGTGATTCTTGGCATGGATTGGTTGTCCCAACACTTGGGGCCGTCGATTGTGCCGGGAAGATTGTCTATCTTACTGACCCTTGAGTGGCGGTCGGATTTTCGCAGCCTTCGGAGCCACATCTATGTGCATTAGAGGCGGCCGACCTTGCAAATTCAAGATGTTCCCATAGTCTCGATTTTGTGGATGTCTTTCCGAAGATTTGCACAGGATGCCTCGGTTCGAGATCTGGAGTTTGTCATCGAGTTGCTGCGATGCGCGCCCGATTTGAAGCGCCGTGATCGGATGCCTCCCAATGAGCTAGAAGAATTGAAGAAGCAGCTTGGTGAGCTCCAAGCAAAGGTTTCATCCGTCAGTTCATCTCCTTGGGGTTGTCCGGTGATCTTTGTGAAGAAGAAGGACAAGACTTTGCGCATGTGTGTTGATTACCGTCCTCTCAATGAGGTGACGGTGAAGAACAAATATCCTCGCCCGCATTGATGATCTTTTGACCGGTTATGCGGAGCTCGGTGTTCTCAAGATTGATCCGAGATCGGGCTATCATCAAGTCGGATCGGTGAGGATATTCAAGACGGCTTTCACTACTCGTTATGGCTCATGCACGAGTACACCGTCATGTCTTTCGATTTAACCAATGCTCCGGCTTTGTTCATGAACTTGATGAATTCGGTATTCATGGAGTTTTGGACAAATTTGTGGTGGTCTTCATTGATGATATTCTTATGTATTCCAAGATGAAAGCGAGCATGCCGAGCATCCAAGATTGTTTTGGGCAAGTGCGGGAGCACCGACTATATGCAAAGTTCGATAAATGTGAGTTCTGGTTGAAGGAAGTGGCATTCTTGGGCCATGTTCTTTCAGCTGGAGGCATAGCTGTGGATCCCAGCAAAGTCAGCGATGTTCTATCTTGGGGACAGCCCAAGTCAGTCACTGATGTGCGGAGTTTTCTTGGTTTAGCGGGCTACTACCGTCGCTTTATCGAGAACTTCTCCAAGATCGCAAAGCCGATGACTGAATTGCTCAAGAAGGACAAGAAGTTTGTGTGGTCCTCTGCTTGTGATGAGAGCTTTCGAGAGCTCAAGCAATGATTGACTTGACCCATCCTCACTCTTCCGATATCCACAAGAGCTTCGATATTTATTGCGATGCCTCTCGTCGAGGACTCGGTGTGTTCTTATGCGGAAGGCAAGGCAATTGCCTATGCATCTAGGCGGTGAGGCCTCATGAGCTCAATTATCCCACCCATGATTTAGAGCTTGCCGCAGAGTTCATGCACTCAAGATTTGGCGGTATTATTTGATCGAAACATTTGTGAGGTGTATTCGATCACAAGAGTTTGAAATACTTGTTCACTCGGCAGATCCGAACCTCGAGCAGAGAGAGATGGCTAGAATTGATCAAAGATTATGATATGGGTATTCGGTATCATCTCCGGCAAGGCCAATGTAGTTCTTGATGCACTTAGCGAAAGGTGTATTGCAATACTTTGATGATCCAAGAGCAGCAACCTGCACTTCTTGCAGAATTTCAGCATCTCAACTTGGGTTTGGTTGAGCACGGTTCCCTTACTGCCCTGATTGTGCAACCAACCTTGGTGGATCAAATCAAGTCAACACAGCAATCAGACGTCGGTGTGAACCAGATCAAGCAGAATATCAAGGATGGGATAGCCCGGTGTTTTTCCGAAGATGAGCACGGTGTGGTATGGTTTGGGGGGCGTCTCGTGGTCCCAAAGATCCCCGAGTTGCGGGATTTGATCCTCCAGGAAGCCCATGATTCGCCTTTGTCCATCCATCCCGGGGCTACCAAGATGTACCAAGATCTGCGGCAGAGGTTCTGGTGGACTCGCATGAAGCGCGAGATTTCCGGGTTCGTTGCCAGATGCGACGTGTGCTGTCGCGTGAAGGCCGAGCATCGCCCAAAGAGTCTCCTCCACCCTTGCCTATACCGAGTGGAAGTGGGATTCCGTTGGTATGGACTTCACATCGGTTTGCCCGTACTTCTTCTGGGAAGGATGCTATCCAGGTGGTTATTGATCGATTGACAAAAGTAGCACATTTTCTGCCAGTGTGTACCGCCCTCAGCGTCAGTAAGTTGGCAGACCTCTACATATCCCGCATTGTGAGTTTGCATGGTGTGCCACGAGCGATGGTGTCGATCGTGGTTCTCTTTTCACTTCTCGGCTATGGCATGATTTCTGAGGAAGCCATGGGACCGTCTTTCTTCATTTCGACCTATCATCCTCGGGATCGATGGTGGAGCGGAGCGAGTCAACCAAGTCCTTGAAGATATGCTCGTGCTGTGTTCTTTCCTATGGGAAGAATTGGGAGAAGAGTTTGCCGCTTGCCGAAGTTCTCTTACAACAACGACTTCGAGCTAGTCTCGGCATGGCACCGCTTGAGGCTTTGTATGGGAGGCGATGCGTAACATCGTTGAACCGGCCAGAAGCGGTGAAAGGCGGTTCTTTGGCCGATTCGATCAATGAGGCGGAAAGTCAAGTGCGATTGATTCGTGAGCACTTGCGCGTGCTCGATCCCGTGCGTAAGAGCTATGCGCATCGCCGTCGCCGTGAGTTGAGTTTCCAGCCCAATGACTTTGTGTATCTCAAAGTCTCGCCTCTGAAGGGACATCGTCGTTTGGTGTCAAGGGCAAGCGGCTCCTCGATATGTCCGGGCCATATCGCATCATCAAGAAGAGTGGGAGCTGTTGCATACAAGTTGGAGTTACCGCTACACTTGAAGGGTGCATGATGTTTTCCATGTGTCACAATTGAAGAAGTGCCTCCGTATTCGGGTTGAGGAAACGCCATTGGAAAATATCAATGTGCGGGAAGATCTGTCTTATCGTGGCGTCCGTTCGTATCCTCAAGAAACTGAACGCAGAACAAGGAACCGTGTGATCAAGTTTCTTAAAGTTCATGGTCAAACCACTCGAGGATGAAGCCACTTGGGAGCGGGAAGATCGTCTCGAGCGATTACCCATCATTCTTCTCCCAGTGACCAGAATCTCGGGGCGAGATTCCTGTAAGGGGGGGAGATTTGTAACAGCCCTAACTTAGGGTTTGTATTTCCAATGTAAAATTTTGAGGAGAAATAAAAACTTTTGCTGTCTCATCAAATAATTTGGAAGTTTTCCAAATTTGCCCTAGCAATTTCCATTTTCTAGAATTGAATTCTTGTGATTGGAAGTTGTTGTCATCAGGTTCTTAGCTTTCAAACTTGTGATCATCCTCTGAAATTATTTTTCCTATCATCTGGATCATCCTATCTACCTCCCTGAATTATTCCACAATTTTAGATTTTATTTGCTATTTCAAATGGCCAAGTCAAACTAGTTGAAAATCTGGTCAAACCCTTGGTCAGCATGCTTGTGAATTTTCTGTAGAACTTTTCATTGCATAAAAAGTTCTGGAAAATTTATGCAATGTTGTTCTCTGTCTCAAGTAGCTACCATAAAAATTTCAGAAATTTTTGCAGCTCAGAGCTACCTTTAAAAATTCTCCAAACTCTCTCAGACCTTTTAAAACCTCAAATCGAAAACATCGTTCCTCGGGCGGACCCAACTCGGGCTCGAGTCCGACTCGCACCACTTGACTCGGTCGCGTCAACTAAAAGCACCGCGCGCGAGTCCAATGGACCGTGACCGTCCGATGCAAATCGAACGATCCACGTCGCGTGCGCAACCGACCTGTCCGAATGCATACACCAATCTTAGCCGTCCATTTCAGATCCAACGGTCGGTGCGATCCTGATCAAATCAAACCTCCGGTTCGCACCGCTTTGTGAGTCGCTGACGGGTGGACCCCACTTGTCAGCTTCGTCCTCGTCTTCTCCGTCTCACCGAGCGCGCACCGCGATCACGCATGTGTGCCACGTGACTGTCGTCGCGCCACCTATTTGCCTCGTGTGCGTCGTGGAGCATCGCGAGCTTTATAACCTCACCGCACTCACTCATTCGCCGCTTCCTTCGCTCTCTCACTTTCTCCGCCCGCTTCTGCTTTCGGCCGCGAAGAGGGCGATAGCGCCACGTGTTAGCGCGCCCTTGATCCCGCAACCACACCACCGTGATCCACGCCGACGCGCCTCCATTTTGCCCAACCGGGTCCTTGGCGTCGGTGGATCACTGTGGGCGACTATCGTCGTCTCCGCCTCGGTTGCGGCGGTCCCGCGAGCTTGCTAGTTCTCTCGTGAGTCTCTAACCTCGTACTTGGTCCTCGTGATCGCAATCCTCCTCTCGAGTCTAACGGTGGGCTCGTTTACGTCTTTCGTGCATCGTGGAGGTCGATGCGGGTGTTTCTTCCTCGCGCCACGGTGTTCCGCCGCCGGGCAATCCGGCCGCCTCGGACCTTCTTCTTCGACTTTGTCTTGTGCTTATTGCTCACGGAGTCGAGGCGATCGTGGCGCAACTTCTCGGCCGCTCGAAGTCATGGCGCCCTTCTGCGAGGCGTAGCTTCTTCTCCGCCTCCGCCGTCGTGAGCCCATCTCCGGCGACCATTGGGCTCCGCGTCGCCGGCATCAAGTTCGTGGAGCTGCGGTGCACCGCGCGTGCCATCCCGAGCTCGAGCCTCGGCTATTCTCCGGATCCCCACCTGCGCCGCGGCGCGTGTGGGAACTCCGTCGAGCCGCCGATAGCTAAGGTCTAATCCCTTCTTAAGCTCTAATCGTCTTTTAGTTTGTATCTCCGCGTGGGCGGAATGTCGATTGGGGTTGTGTAGTGTATTGTGTGCGTTTTCTCGCCGGTGGCGTATTTCTCTGTGAGTATATGTTAGAAGTACACTTTGATATGTCAAAGCGTATTCTTAGAATACGTCTTCGGCGTCGCCTACCTTATGCGATCGCTCAGTCGCCGTTCAAGCGCGGGCCCTTCTGTCGATGTGCAGGGCTAGCGTGCGTCGGTAGAAGAAGTATTAAGTGCTTTAGTATTTCAAATGCTTTTACATTTAATCGTTAAATCAATTAAACTTGTAAAATGCATAACTAATTCAATTTTATCCAAACCTGCATGAAACCAGTCTTGTTAATTTTCATTTTAAATGTACTATTTACTAAAATGAGTTTCACCCTTGTATCTGTAGCAAAAATCTGTTAATTAATTTAATGTTGTAAATCAAATCTCCAAATTAGAAAATGCATATCTCTTTCAATAATTGTCCAAATCTGATGAACCCAATTCAGAAAATTTCATTTTCAGTATACTAACTATTAGGATAGGTTTTACACACTGTTTCTGTTCATGAAAATTTGTTAAGTAATTATCTAGTGTTTTGATGTGTTTTTAGCTTAGGAAATTCATAGAAAATTCTTAATAACTTAAAATGAATTGTTCTCTGTTTTCGAAATTTTGTTATATCATGCTTAGGCTGCTGTGAAAAGTTTAGTGTGTTTTGTTATTGTTGTATGTTTGAGTTTGGTGGTGTTATTCGTTCTTATTATTGCTTTGTTCAATCGTTAGGATTCGATATTTGCGGCAACCTAAGAACGATCCTCATGACATATTGAGCAACGACATCGAGCAAGCGGTTTGATCATGTTAATCCCAGTATTTTAAAGTCTAATATTTTGTTTCAATTTGTATGTATGCATTGCTTAATTTGTGTTAAATTGATTAGTTAAATCCAGTGTTGCATATCCTGTAGACAAAATATTGATCTCTACTACGAGCCTAGGTTATTTGCTTTGTGATTAGAGGTCATTGGATGATCTCTTGTCACTTAGTAGATACGATTTCAACTTGCTTAGACATGCTTAGCTATCGGTGATAGGCGGTTATCGACTTTAGTCGGTAACCTTGATCACACAACATCTACTATAACTTTATGTTTCAGCATTTTTGCTATGCTTATTTGCAAACTAAAACCAAAAACAAAAATGATTTAGGCAGGGCACAATGGTAAGATTGGTGTGATACATTTGGTGTGATTGGAAAGGTGCCGGTCAATTAAGGACCGAACATCTTACGAGTTTTTGTTATCCGGGCATTTCGTGCTAACCACACTAGAGGGTATGGGACCTCTCTTGACCTAGTACTTTGGCGTGTTTTGGCTCCGGTCGCAGGGGTCGCGGGAGGGATGGAGGTGGGAGCATGGTAGTTGTCAAAAGCTTTATCACGAGTGGGTAGTTGTCTTTCGGCTTTACCATGTAGCGTATGGATTTCTATCCATCGAGCGGCTCGTGAGTTAATACACAATATTGGAAAAAGTCTCGTAGGACTTAGCTGTGCTGACATACCTTGGAAGTGTGCTTTGGCTTAAAGCGTGCGAAGTGTGGAGTGCGATGGTACACCTGCGAGGGTTAAAACTATTCGAATAGCCTCGTCCTAGGTGATGGACACGCTTGGGTAAGCTTATCGAGAGTTAGACTACAACATTTAAATTAAAACTTGATGGGTGGTGCGAATGCGGGATTAGTGTTATTGTTGTGGTGACTATTGGGATAGTCACTTCTAGGTTGTTTATCTTTCGCTTTTGTTATTATTATCCTTTCTTGTTATTTCAACATTAAAGCAATTGCAAACTTGCCTTCAAAGCGTATTATATTATTGCAAATGAAAATTGGCTTTATGCAAATAAAACATATGGCCTCCACCAAACAAGCCTGCATGTAGCATATGAGCAGTGCGCTAGTTCACACGTCGGTCTTGCGGGTACAAAGACAATCTTTGTACTCGGTCTTTGTGCTTATTGTTTACATTGCGGAGGAAGAAGGTGAGCCCCAAGGGCCTCACTACGTGAGTGTGTTGCCGTTTCGTGGGCGACTAGACTTGGCGGTCGGTCGGATGCCTTGTGGGTTGGAGGCACCTTGATTGGCTTTGTTTATAGCCATCTTATGGCACTTTTGCTTCCGCTGTCTTCTCTCTGTTGTTTTTGTACCTTGTGGCCTGTCGGCCCTTGTTTGTAATAACTCTACTATTTGTTTATCTTCCGTTTGGTAGTGTGGTGTTTGGACTCTATGTTTGGAATGGAGTTGATGTCTAATTTTGTAGCAGGTGTGTATCTTCGCTTTCTGGGAAGTATACATATCTCGAGGATCAATTTATTTGATTTGTGATGCTAGGACCAGGTGGTTGGTTAAGCATTACAAGCCAAATAAATTGGGGTCCTCACAGGCACTCTCATGGTGGGAAAACTATCTCGTCATGCGACCATGCCATGTGTAGTCACGTGGGAGGAGTTCAGATCGACTTTAAGTCGGGCCCACATCACGATGGCACGATGAAGCGAAGAAGAAAGAATTCCTCGCGCTCAAGCAGGCGCAAATGCTGTGTGCAGAGTATCTATACGAGTTTAATCACAGTTCGTTATGCTCGGGAGGTGGCCTCGATGAGGCTAGCGGGAGAAGTTTATGGATGGCTTGTCAGGAGCTGCAGGACAAGCTATCTATTGTGGACTTCTCGACTTTCGGGCCTTGGTAGATAAGGCCATTCTTGCCGAGCATAAGGCAAAGCGTTGGCGAGTTCATAGCGCAAATGGGAGGCCCATCGGTCTACTCACACGGCCTCGCTCGTCCTCGGCCGGGCTAGCACGAGGCCCATTCTTTCGCTCCACCGCCGAGGCCATCGGCGCCGATTCCTCGTCCACCACGGCCGTGTTTCACCACGTGAGCACTCGTGATCCAAAGAAGCAGAGTGGCCTCCGCAATCCGTGGCGAGGTTACTTGTTTCGTTGTCACCAAAGGGCCTCGAGTGTTGCGGTAGCCCTCGCCCTAATGGAGGGCGCGGCGGGAGTGGTCACCACGACGAGAAGATGATCGAGCCCGAGTGCGAGCGCTGTCGAGTCAACCACCTTTCACGAGGAGGCTCGGGAGCGCGCGGATGTCGTGATGGCTACACTTCTTGTCAATTCTCGTCTGCTCGCGGTATTATTTGATTACGAGCATCGCATTCTTTTATTTCAAGATCATTTGCTACGCTAGTGGTCTTCTTTGTGTTCCTTTGGGAGTTCCTTTGCTCATCCGCTCTCAGGGGGTCGGAAATGAGAGCCGATTCTGATGTCGGGATGTTCCTATCATAGTCAAAGAGTGGGATTCTGGCAAATCTCATCTGCTCGACTCAATGAGCTGGATGTAATTCTTGGCATGGATTGGTTGTCCCAACATTTGGGACAGATCGATTGTGTCAAGATGATGGTTTTCCTCACCAACCTTTATGGCGAGCAGTCGGTTTTCCCGCGGTGCAAGGAATTCGCACCTTTGTGCACTTGTAGCAAAGCCGACTTTGAAAATTCAGGAGGTTCCCACTTGTTTGTGAGTTTGAGGATGTTTTCCCTGATGATTTACAGAGTTTGCCTCGATTCGAGACCTTGAGTTTGTCATTGAGTTGCTGCCGTGGCATCGCCCGATTTCGAAGCGCCCGTATCGGATGCCTCCCAATGAGTTAGAAGAATTGAAGAAGCGGCTTGGTGAACTTCGGGCAAAGGGTTTCATCCGCCCCAGTTCATCTCCTTGGGGTTGTCGGTGATCTTTGTGAAGAAGAAGGACAAGACTTTGCATGTGTGTTGATTACCGTCCTCTCAATGAGGTGGCGGTGAAGAACAAATATCCTCGCCCGCATTGATGATTTGTTCGACCGGTTGTCCAGAGCTCGGTGTTCTCAAAGATTGATTTGAGATTGGGGTATCATCAGTGGATCGATCGAGGATATTCAAGACGGCTTTCACTACTCGTTATGGTCTTTACGAGTATGCCGTCATGTCTTCAGTCTAACCAATGCTCCGACTTTGTTCATGAACCTTATGAATTCGATATTCATGGAGTATTTGGATAAATTTGTGGTGGTCTTTATTGATGATATTCTTATCTATTCCAAGGCGAAGAGGAGCACTGAGCATCGAAGATAGTTTTGGGAAAGTGCGGGAGCATCGGCTATATGCAAAGTTCAAGAAATGCGAGTTACAGTTGAAGGAAGTGGCATTCTTGGACCATGTTCTTCACTGGGCGTAGTCGTGGATCCCAGCAAGGTCGGCGATGTTCTATCTTGGGGTCACCCAAGTCGATCCACGAGATGTTCGAGTTTTCTCGGTTTAGCGGGCTACTACCGCCGCTTTATCGAGAATTTCTCCAAGATCGCGGCCGATGACTGAATTGCTCAAGAAGGACAAGAGGTTTGTGTGGTCCTCTGCTTGTGATGAGAGCTTTCGGGAGCTCAAGCGGTGATTGACTTCACAGACTCCTTACTCTTCCCGATATCCACAAGAGCTTCGATATTTATTGCGATGCCTCTCGGCGAGGACTTCGGGTGTGTTCTTATGCAAGAAGGCAAGGCGATTGCCTATGCATCGAGCGATTGAGACCTCATGAGCTCAATTATCCCACCCATGATTTAGAGCTTGTCTTTGTGGTTCATGCACTCAAGATTTGGCGGCATTATCGATCGGAAACCATTGTGAGGTGTATTCGATCACAAGAGCTTGAAATATTTGTTCACCCAATGGACTGAACCTCGGCGAGAGAGATGGTTGGAATTGATCAAAGATTATGACATGGGTATTGATATCATCCCAAAGCTAATGTGGTTCTTGATGCACTTAGCCGAAAGGTGTATTGCAATACTGATGATCCAAGAGCGACAACTCGCACTTCTTGCGAAATTTCAGCGTCTCAACTTGGGTTTGGTTGAGTATGGTTCCCTTGCTGCCCTGGTTGTGCAACCGACCTTGGTGGATCAAATCAAGGCAAAGACAAAGAATCGATGATGGTGTGGGTAAAATCAGCGTAACATCGTGAATGGATCAGCCAAGTGTTTCACAGAAGATGAGCACGGTGTTGTATGGTTTGGGCAGCGTCTCGTGGTCCCAAAGGTCCCAGAATTGCGGGATTTGATTCTCCATGAAGCCCATGATTCGCCTTTGTCCATCCATCCCGGGGCCACCAAAATGTACCAAGATCTGCGTCAGAGATTCTGGTGGACTCGCATGAAGCGCGAGATTGCCAGGTTCGTTGCCAGATGCGACGTATGTTGTCGTGTCAAGGCCGAGCATCAGCGTCCAGCAGGTCTTCTCCAGCCCTTGCCTATACCAGAATGGAAGTGGGATTCGGTAGGCACGGACTTCATCACTGGTTTGCCCCGTACTTCTTCGGGGAAGGATGCTATCTGGGTGGTTATTGACCGATTGACAAAAGTAGCACACTTTCTGCCAGTGCGTACCGCCCTCAGTGTCAGTAAATTGGCGGACCTCTACATATCCCGTATTGTGAGCTTGCATGGTGTGCCACGAACGATTGTGTCAGATCGTGGTTCTCTTTTCACTTCCCGACTTTGGCATAGTCTGCAGGAGGCCATGGGAACCCGTCTTTCTTTCTTCGACCTATCACCTCGGATCGATGGTCGACGGGAGCGTCAACCAGGTGCTAGAGGATATGCTCCGTGCCTGTGTTCTTTCCTATGGGAAGAACTGGGAGAAGTGTTTGCCGCTTGCAGAATTCTCTTATAACAAATTTTCAGCTAGTCTCGGTGATGGCACCGCTTGAGGCCTTGTATGGGAGGCGATGCAGAACCCCATTGAACCGGTCGAGACCGGGAGAGATGTTCTTTGGCCCGATTCCATCAATGAGGTGAAAGTCAAGTGCGATTGATTCGTGAGCACTTGCGCGCAGCTCGATCCAGCAGAAGAGCTATGCGGTCGGCGCCGCCGTGAGTGAAGTTTCAGTGCAATGACTTTGTGTATCTCAAAGTCTCACCTTTGAAGGGACATCGCTCGTTTCGGTGTCAAGGGCAAACTAGCTCCTCGATATGTCGGCCGTATCGTATCATCAAGAAAGTGGGAGCTGCTGTGTGTAACGACCTCAAGTATATAAACGATAATAAAATGCTTTATGAACAAGAATGAGATCTGCTCATAGCATTCTGCTCATGTTTACACTTTGGGCAAGACATGTTACAAGTTAAAAACCCTCCTTTATAGCCAAAACCCTAAAGAACCATTCAAAGTCTTAAAGGAATACAAGATAAAACTTGTATTATGACTGGGAAGTATTTTTTATTAAAGCCTAGATAAATTATCTTGGCTAAAAATATTTTTTTTGTATTTTTAGAAATTATTTGGGCTTAAAGAAAAATTTATGGTCTTTAAATAAATATTTTCGGCCTGAAATAAATATTTATGTATTTTACAAAGTGAAAATGTGGTTTATAAAATTTATCTAGGAAGTACCTGCTGATTCGGAATTGAAAAGTCTAATTCTCAGAGAAGCTCATAATTCCAAGTTTTCTTTGCATCCTGGGAGTACCAAGATGTACCAGGATTTGAAGAAAATATTTTGGTGGAGCCAAATGAAGAGGCAAATTGCTCAGTATGTTGCTGAATGTGATATTTGTCAAAGGGTTAAAGCTGAAAATCTGAAGCCAGCTGGTACCCTTCAGCCTTTGCCTATTCCACAGTGGAAGTGGGAAGAGATCGGTATGGATTTTGTGACTGGTCTTCCCAAGACTTCCAAAGGGTCTGATGCCATCTGGGTAATCATTGACCGTTTAACTAAAGTGACTCATTTTATTCCGGTCAGGACTGATTTCAATGGCAAGCAACTAGCAGAGCTTTATATTGCTAGAATTGTTTGTCTTCATGGTGTTCCTAAGGTCATTGTTTCTGACCGTGGTCCCCAGTTTACTTCCCATTTTTGGAGTAGCCTTCATCAGGCTATGGGAACTGAACTTTCTTTCAGTACTGCTTACCACCCTCAAACCAGTGGTCAAACTGAAAGAGTGAATCAAGTAATGGAAGATCTTCTTCGAGCTTATGTGCTATCCTATAGCAAAGACTGGGAGAGATCTTTACCATATGTGGAGTTTTCCTACAATAATAGCTACCAAGCAAGTATTCAAATGTCACCTTTTGAAGCCTTGTATGGAAGAGCTTGTAGGACTCCATTGAATTGGTCTGAGTCTGGTGAAAGATCATTCTATGGTCCAGACTTAGTAAAGGAAGCATAAGAGCAAGTTAAATGCGATTCGAGATTGTTTGAAAACCGCATCTCGCGTAAGAGCTATGCGATCATCGCCGTCGTGAATTGAGCTTTGAGGTAGATGACCATGTCTATCTTAAAGTGTCACCCATGAAGGGTACTCATCGTTTTGTGTAAAAGGAAAGCTCGCACTCGTTATATCGGACCCTTCCGAATAATTGCCTGCGAGGAGTCGAGCTTATCAATTAGAACTACCGAATCACTCTCAGCAGTGCATGATACTTTTCATGTGTCTCAATTGAAGAAATGCCTTCGTGTTCCTATTGAGGCAACTGCTTACGAACATCTTGATCTCCAACCTGATCTTTCTTATCAAGAACAACCAGTGCGTATCCTCGACACAATGGAACGCAGAACAAGAAATCGCACTGTCAAGTTCTTGAAAATTCAGTGGGCTAATCATTCCGAGGATGAAGCCACTTGGGAGCGCGAAGATCTGATACAGATTGAGCACCCCCATCTTTTTGTTGTTTAGTACTTTCCTTTGGATCAAGAAAGGAAAGTTTAAACAAAGCAATGTAAACAAAGATGTAATAATAACACTATGTTGTTATGTAAAGTTCTTCTTTGTTATCCTTGAAGGAAATCAAGGCAACAGATGTTGAATTTCCTCATAAATCAGTTTCACTTCACTTCTCTCTAATCTTTAACCTGTTCCAAATCTCGGGGACGAGATTTTCTTAAGGGGGGTAGGTTTGTAACAACCCCAAGTTTATAAACAGTAATAAAATGCTTTATGAACAGTAATGAGATCTGTTCATAGCATTACTGCTCATGTTTACACTTTGGGCGACATGTTACAAGTTAAAACCCTCCTTTATAGCCAAACCCTAAAGAACCATTCAAAGTCTTAAAGGAATACAAGATAAAACTTGTATTATGACTGGGAAGTATTTTTTATTAAAGCCTAGATAAATTATCTTGGCTAAAAATATTTTTGTTGTATTTTTAGAAATTATTTGGGCTTAAAGAAAAATTTATGGTCTTTAAATAAATATTTTAAACTGAAATAAATATTTATGTATTTTACAAAGTGAAAATGTGGTTTATAAAATTTATCTGGGAAATATATCATCCCAGTAGCTTACAGTAAAAATTTCATGAATTTATAAATTTATTTGCTATTTTTAAAAGCCCAGCCAAACCTTTTACAAATTTGAATAAGGTTGGGTCAACTAAACTGGTCTAAACCTAGCCCTAGTACTGTAGCGACTCGCACCTTCGTGGTTGAGTCCAACCTAGTGCTAGTGGTCTGACTCTGTCACGTTCGGCGCGAGCCCAACTCCACGCTTGATATGAGCCGTTGATCTTCAATCGAACGGGTGAAGCTATAACACCCGCGAGCTGTCCACGTGTGCATTTTAATCTCCGCCGTTGGATCTTGATCTAACGAGCGAGATTGGTGTATGCATTCGGACGACTCCGGATCCCCGCACAATTGTGACCGCTCATTTCGATCTAACGCGCCCCTTATTCCAATTTGAAATCGAGGCGTTTATGCGCCTTTGATTTCAATCCTACACTCCTTTTTGACCGTGGGCCTTTAAAGCCCAAAATCGGTGGATCGTTGGATTTCGATCGCATGCGGTCCATATGAGTGTATGCAATCGGACCATCGGTTCAACTTTCCATCCTGACCGTAGAAATCAAATCCAACGGTGTTGCGCCTTCGCATCTAAAGGAGGTGACGTGTATTCTTTTAGCTGAGCGTTGGATTTCAATCCAACGTCCAGATTTGAAAGTGGATCTCAAGATTCCTTTGAGCTCCGTTTTAATCCCGATCGGTGGATCTAGATCGTGCGGTCCATATTAACTGGTACCGATTCAAATCATTTAATCTATCTATTTATCACAGCCGCCCATTTCCAATCGGACGGCTGACATTCGTTTGAGCTTTTGTGAAGCGCGCGCGGCTGAGAATGACAATGGGACCCACATGTAAGAGTATGCTTATCTTCTTCCCTCTCTCTCACACAAGAAATCTCTCAGAACAGAGGAGAGGATTTATCCCAAAGTTTTTGCAACCAATTTTTGGGATAATTAGCCCCAAATGGACACCTCATCAGCTCTAGATCATTCCCTCTTACTCTGTAGCTCAACATCCATATATATAAACCCTAGCTTTTTGGAGCTGCAGCCATTGTTGACCACTGAAGCTCACTTTCTTCCTTGATGTCCAGTGGAGTTCTTGCTCCTATCCTTTGCTTATCCATCCTTAAGCACTGGTTTTACCCTGCATTAAAGATTCGGTATCTTTTGCAGGTTAAATCAGACTTGATCTCTCTGTCGATCAACCTCAAATTATTAGAGTTCTTGGTATCTTTCCTTACTGGTAAGCCAAAAACCCTAATTTCGACATCTTGAGCATCTTAAGAACCTTAGAAGCTGCTGTGAATCATTCTTTTAAGCATCAGTAGCTTGATCTTGCTTCAAACTGAAAAGCTGTTATTCTAGCTTTTCAGTCTATTGTGTCATTTTTAAGACCTAGGGTTTCTCCTGTCGACTTGTTATCCCAGTTAGGTCTAAACTAAACCCTAGTAGCTTAACAAGTTGTTCTTTTCATTCTTATTATCATCTCTTTAGATTGTTAGCAGAGTTTTGTCTCTGTTCTTTATTGTCGGTTTAACCGACAATACAAATCTTCTTTAGTTTTGGTAGTCTAACTGATTAAGGTTAGATTGGGTTTAACTTAGGATGTTAATTATCCTAAAAGGATCTTGCAGAGTTTCATTTTTGAATCTTTGCGAGATCTGGTTTCCTTTTCCCCAAATCTAGAATCTGTCCTGTTCTATTATTTTCAAAACCTGAAAACTAGAACTTTGAACTAAGCCCTAGTTTCTGTCTTTCGAAAAACAGTAGGTTATAAAATGGGTTATTATCACTATTAGGGTAAATATAACTTAAGCATGCTGTTAATCATGCATTTCTTTATTGATCATGCAATTTCTGATAATTTATACTAGTTGTCGTTTTTGGTATTTATTGGATTTTATTGCTTCTTTTAGAATCTGGTTCTACTGAAGCTTTTGATCATACTTCTGAACAACCTGAGCCTGCAACAGGAGTCTATTACTATCAAGGCAAGCATCCTCTTTGCACCATATTGATCCCAAATTTTGTACAATAGCTTTTACAAATCCAGTGGTATCTGTACATGCTATTTTCTTGAAAATACAAAATGTGATCTGTAGTAGTTAGCTATAACCCGACATGGTGGATCACCTTAATTATGACCATACTGAGCTAACCCTAGCATAGTATCAGATATCATAATCTATATTTTCGCTTTAGCTTAGACATGCGATCTAGAGATTTTAGAGTTTGACAAGCATATCTTGTCAAACATGGGAATCACAATCAACTATTGTTATTTTAAACTCTTTGTCCAGTTTCTTTAAATCAGTCTTGTATTTGAAATTCAAATTGATCCGACAAGAGGAAGCTAGTGATGGTGCTTTTGGGCACGAGATTGGGTTTTGTGGTGGACTTGTCCGGTTAATTAAGGACCGAACTCGACTATTCAGTTCAAGTCCCCACGCACTTCCACATGCAAAGGTATGGGCGCTGTTTGGTTAAGTAAAATGTTAAGACTATTGAGTTGGAAACAGAGAGTAAGGATATGTGTATTGACCTTGTATGGCATAGATGCTTAGGTCCGAGGACCGTGTTTTATGCCATGTGAGCTTGTATGTCAATATCGATGTTCTTAGGAGGGTGAGGCGTATATGTGCTTCGCCGCATATACGATACCTTAATGGTGCCGATAGCATTCTACTATGGGTAGGGAACCCACCCGCATTAAATTGTTTGATCAGACATCGACGCAACATGTGTGCCCGGTTAGGCGGATGCTATCACGTTGTTTAAGCGGATCACCACACATGGGGTCCAACTCAATAGTGTTGGCTTGTTGAAAATACCAAATCTTGGTTTCCTGGCCGGCATACCAAAGGAAGTATGTCATCATTCGAGGCATCCAAGGCAACGGGTCGCTAAGTCATGTGGGTAAAGATGTACACCCCTGCAGGGTATAAACTGTTCGAATAGCCGTGTCCACGGTCATGGACGATAACTTGAACTGATATCACCTGTATAGAAATTTTGATTTCCAAAATGTGGTTTCGGTTTGTTTTCGGTTTGCATGAGGGAATCATGCAACGATCGCTTACTTTTATGTCATTTACTTATCGCTTTAAGCAAAGTTTGATTTATTAAATTGCTTTATCAAAATTTAGCCTTTGTAGGTTAAGATGTATCGCTTTATGCAAATTTGAACCTTTATACCTTCCTGTTGCAACCTTATGCATGTAACAACTCTACTCCTTTGATTAGGCTCTAATAACCACTTTCTTTTATTAGTTTGTGTAAGACTTGCTGAGTACCTTCCGTACTCAAGGTGCTACCACCTATTGTTGCAGTGAGGATGGTTTTCTACGGCACCCGTTAGCGCCGATCGTGGTGACGCTAACGAGTAACGCCATTTCTTTCCTCCACGCAATTGCTCGCGGGTGGATGAGGCCATTGGTGGACATTCTCCGCTTATTTTGCTTCCACAGATATCGTTAAAGTGACCAAGTCACTTAATATTGTAGTACTAATAGAATGATGTAACCTTATGTTTAATTATTTCAATGTATGACTTGTATGTGTTTGATGCAATGTTGATGAAGGATATATATGCAATGGTCGTTGATCCTGGGAACCATTGTGAATCATATATATCCGAATCTCACATCGGATCTCATATTTGTTAAATTTATATCTTTAGCATGGTTTTTAATAAAGAAGCGATCTTGTTCCTTCATTAACAATTGTGCTACAAGATGAATTTAGTTAGTAACATTTCCAATAACCGGGTTCTCACAATACTGGTATCGAGCATACGCTGTCTGTAGGCTAGAAGTAGCATGGCCAAGTTGTTAGAGAGTCTTCTAATAAAATTATTTTCAAGTAGTAGTATAATTTTGAAAGCTTAAGTATGACATCTTTTATTTCTTATCCTCCTTAATGTCACTTCTTGCCCAACTTTCGTTGGTTTATCTAAAAGTGAATTGTTTCTTATCCTGCCTTTTGTCTATAGATGAGCGGTTGGTACTTGGTCAAGGAGACTCGAGTCAAGATGTTGATGGGTTCCCAAAGATTACGGGACATGATGTGGCGCTCAATTTCACTTATCACCGGAGTACGCCATCTATCGATTTAGATCGAGGACCGGTGGATGGAGGAGTACCGCGCCTTCATCAACGCCATCGCTAGGCATGTAGTCGGGCGTTGTTCCCATCGTGTTCAAGCACTTGCCACCTCGAGGCTATGGCGGTTCAGAAGTCGCGAGTAGGATGATGAGCCTTCTTCGCCATGATTTGACGGAATTGTCTCAACCACCCTACGACCACTTCCGAATCAAGGTCCTACCTCAAGTGAGCATGTTCGCCGAGATACAGGTTGGTGAAGACCTCAAAGCGGCAGCTTGGCGAGGATGGTCCGCATCATGGACCAAATCCATCGTTGTCTTGTGAGGAGTCGTGGGAAACTTCAGATCGCTTTAATGAGGCCCGTGAGTACCGCTTGAGTCAACATGAACGCGTTCCTCGCAACGTGCTTTATGGTGACAACGAGATCTCCTCCCGCCGCCGCACCACCTCTTTACCGACTTCCGGTGGCCGTGCGCACTGCTTATGGACAAGCGCGCCAAGCCCGGATGATCGCAGCTTTCCTCGTATCGCGGATCGCACCTCCGGAGGTCATCGCCATCGTTGGTTCTCCGAGACGCCTCATTAGTCCTTTGGATCCGGTTGACACAGTTCCCCGAGCTCATCTTCAATGAGTTTCCGTGAACTTTAATCGGATCTTTATGCTAGTACTCGACGATGAACCCTCGTGGTTGAGTGTCTTTCAATCTAGTAGTTGTCCATCAATAAATAAATGTAATAGGGCGTAGCATTTTGTATAGAGTATGTAAGTTTGACTTTTGATTGTAAGATGGTTGTTTCGCCAACTCCTATATGGGTCAGAATCGAAACTTTTGTCTGCTTATATGAAGTTTCACGTTGAGTTAACTTGAATGCATGACATGACATGATGCATTATATGTACAATATTTGTTTCTTTCCTAATTGTAACCTTGCTCGCTTTTGCCGAGTTTGTCCTTGTTATATTGTTAACCATGGTTTGGTAACAGGATGACAGGACCTACCACTCGTGCTCAGGCGCAACAAGGGAAGAGTATTTCATCTTCGTTCCCCATTCTCGGGAGGGCCAACCGAACCATCCAGCTCGTGGCCCGCAAGGTGGTCCTCAGGAAGAGGAGCTTCCCCCACCACCTTCGATGGCTGATGCGCTCATGCAAATTGAGCGCAACCGGATGGACCAGACGCGCATCCTGGAGCAGATTGCGCGCAACACTTCTTTACCTGCTGCACCGGTTGTCAGAGCAGGAGGTCACCATGTGCAGGGCAGTCTTGCTGACTTTCAGCGGACTAACCCGCCGGTGTTCTCCAGTTCTCATGATCCCATGGAAGCTGAGGATTGGCTTCGGACTATTGAGAAGAAGCTTTTGATTGCTTAGTGTTCCGAGAGAGAAAATGTTCTTTTTGCCAGTTATCAGCTTGATGGGCCGGCTAATATATGGTGGGATAATCTCCTCGCCATTCAGCCTGCTGGACATGTCCTTACTTGGGATGAGTTCGTGGAGGCTTTTCGCGAGGCTCATATTCCTGAGGGAGTAATCATGATCAAGCAACAAGAATTTCTCGCTCTCAAGCAAGGGCGAAAGTCTGTGACCGAGTATCTGCATGAGTTCAACTTCTTAGCCAGATATGCCCCTGATGATGTTTCGACTGACCTTCGTCATCGAAACCGGTTCTTGAATGGGCTATCTGAGGAGTTGCAGATGGCGGTAGCCTTGCATGACTTCCGGAATTTCTCTCAATTGGTCAACAAATCAATTGTGGCCGAGAGCAAGAGCAAGGCATTGGAGGAGTCACGCAGCGCGGGCGACTTCACGCTTGCTCTCGTGGCAGCTCACCAAGGCCTCGCATGTGGTTGCCTAGACCACCGCAAGCACCAGCTCCATTTTCACCAAGGCCAGCGGTGTTTGCCCCTCGCCCATCCCCTCCCACTGTCGGGCCAGAATCGGTGGAAATCAGCCCCGCCTAACAATGTTAATCCCGGGTTATTTGTTTTCATTGTGGTCGTCCGACATTATGCCAACAAGTGTGTGGCAAAGCAAAGAAGGATTGCCTCTGCTCGACCATATCCAACCTCGCTCGGCCATTTCTTCGCAGAGGCCACCTATCAAAGCGCATCCGCCCATCCGTGGCATGTGAACCAGATCATCGCCAAGAGGCGGTGATGCACTGGTTGTTATGGGTATGCTCCTAGTTAATTTCACCCACCATCGCTTTATTTGACTCTGGAGCATCTCATTCTTTTATTAGCAATCATTTTGCTTTGTTCAACACCGCTAGACATGCATACCTCCAACCACCTTTTATTATTCAATCACCTAGGTCGGTCTTTAAACCGATCAAATCTGCCGGGGTCAACATAACCATCCTTGGGGTGAAGTTTTTAGCAAATCTAATTGTGATTGACTCTAAAGGGTTGGATGTCATTTGGGTATGGATTGGTGTCCAAGAACTAGGGTCAAATCAATCTGTTCTCAACGGCCTATTTCTATGACCAATGCATTTTGCATTCAAGTTGTTTACCATTCCAAAACAAATGCTCTCATCTTTGTGCTCACCAAGTTGATACCATTCCTTCTTTGGAGTTAGTACCAATTGTCCGTGAGTATGTTGATGTCTTTCAAGACCTTCCTGATTACCCTGCATCGAAGTGGAGTTCGAATTGAACTAGTTCCCCGAATCGCTCCCATATCCGAGTCCCTATAGAATGCCTGCCAATGAGCCGATTGAGTTAAAGACACAACTTGGAGACTTACTTGACAAAGGTTTCATTCGACCGAAGTTCTCACCTTGGGGATGCCCGCAATCTTTGTCAAAAGAAAGACAACACTTTACGGATGTGTGTGGATTACCGTCCGTTAAATGAGGTCACTATCAAGAACAAATATCCTTTACCTCGAATTGATGATCTTTTGATCACTTGGTTGGTGCCCGAGTCTTTTCAAAGATTGATTTGAGGCTCGCTATCATCAAATCAAGGTTAGAGCCGAGGACATTCCTAAAACAGCTTTTTCTACTCGTTACGGCTTGTACGAGTATATCGTTATGTCCTTCGGCTCGACCAATGCACCAAACCTATTTCATGAATATTATGAATTCGGTGTTCATGAAGTTCTTGGATAAGTTCGTTGTCGTGTTCATTGACGACATCCTTATTTATTCCAAGTCGATAAGGATCATGAACAACATTTGCGACTTCAGCCGAAACACTTCGTCGGCATCGATTATATGCTAAGTTCAAAAGTGTGCTTTCTCGCTCGTAGAGGTTGCATTTTTGGGGCATGTGTTATCTCGAATGAGGCATTGCCGTTGATCCAAGCAAGGTACAAGATGTGCTAAATTGAAGCCTCCCAAAAGTGTCCCAGATCCAAGTTTTCTTGGACTTATGGGTTATTACCGAGGTTCATTGAAAATTTCTCCAAAATTGCTAGACCTCGACTCAACTCTTGCGTAAAGAGAAGAAATTTGAATGGTCACTAAATGTGAAGAGAGTTTTCTGGCTTGAGAACCCTCTTGACTAAAGCTCCGCTTACTCTTCCGATGTTCTTAAGAGCTTCGACATTTATTATGATGCATCTCGCCATGGGCTTGGTGTGTGCTTATACAAGAAGGCCGAGTTGTGGATTATGCATCCCTGCAGATTCAGCGCCCTCATGAAGTTAACTATCCTACTCATGATTTGGAATTGGCCGCCGTGGTCCATGCATTAAAGATTTGGCGACATTACCTCCTTGGTAATCGCTGTGAGATCTATACCGATCATAAAGTTCAAGTACATATTCACTCAACTGATTTGAATATGAGGCAAAGAAGATGGCTTGAATTGATCAAGGACTACGACATGGGTATTCATTATCATCCCAGAAAGCCAATGTTGTGGCAGACGCTTTAAGTAAAGTCGCAATGCAATCGCATATCTTCTCTACCGCAAAGAATCGACTTGTGTGCCGATTTTCTGCGCTAAGTCTTGAATTGGTGGGAGCGAGTTTCCTCGCTGCGTTGCTAGTGGAGCCTACATTAGAATATCAAATTCGAGGCCCGAAAACCGATGCCGAGGTGGTCAAATCAAAGAGAATATGAAAGGTAAAGCCAACGAATTTTCTCAAGATGATCGCGACGATTCGATATCGCAATCGCTTGGTAGTACCTCACGATTCGAATTGAAAAGTCTAATTTCTCGAGAAGCTCATAATTCCAAGTTTTCTTTGCATCCCGGGAGTACCAAGATGTACCAGATTTGAAGAAAATATTTTGGTGGAGCCAAATGAAGAGGCAAATTGCTCAAGATGTTGTCGAATGTGATATTTGTCAAAGGGTTAAAGTGAAAACTGCCACCGGTACCCTTCACCTTTGCCTATTCCACATGGGAAGTGGGAAGAGATCGGTATGGATTTTGTGACCGGTCTTCCCAAGACTTCCAAAGGTCTCGATGCCATCCGGTAATCATTGACCGCTTAACTAAAGTGACTCATTTTATTCCTGGCCAGATCGATTTCAATGGCAAGCAACCAGCAGAGCTTTATATTGCTAGAATTGTTTGTCTTCATGGTGTTCCTAAGGTCATTGTTTCGACCGTGGTCCCCGCTTACTTCCCATTTTTGGAGTAGCCTTCATCGTGCTATGGGGCGAACTTTCTTTCAAGATCGCTACCACCCTCAAACCAAAGTGGTCAAACCGAAGAGTGAATCAAGTAATGGAAGATCTTCTTCGAGCTTATGTGCTATCCTATAGCAAAGACTGGGAGAGATCTTTACCATATGTGGAGTTTTCCTACAATAATAGCTACCAAGCAAGTATTCAAATGTCACCTTTTGAAGCCTTGTATGGAAGAGCTTGTAGGACTCCATTGAATTGGTCCGAGTCCGTGAAAGATCATTCTATGGTCCAGACTTAGTAAAGGAAGCGTAAGAGCAAGTTCGCTCCGATTCGAGATTGTTTGAAAACCGCATGCCTCGCCAAGAGCTATGCGATCATCGCCGTCGTGAATTGAGCTTTGAGGTAGATGACCATGTCTATCTTAAAGTGTCACCCATGAAGGGTACTCATCGTTTTTGTAAAAGGAAAGCTCGCACTCGTTATATCGGACCCTTCCGAATAATTGCCAGCGAGGAGTCAGAGCTTATCAATTAGAACTACCAATCACTCTCAGAAGGCATGATACTTTTCATGTGTCTCAATTGAAGAAATGCCTCGTGTTCCTATTGAGGCAATCGCTACGAACATCTTGATCTCCAACCCGATCTTTCTTATCAAGAACAACCAAAGTCGTATCCTCGACACAATGGAACGCAGTAACAAGAAATCGTGACCGCCAAGTTCTTGAAAATTCAAAGGCTAATCATTCCGAGGATGAAGCCACTTGGGAGCGCGAAGATCCGACATGCATTGAGCACCCCCATCTTTTTGTTGTTTAGTACTTTCCTTTGGATCAAGAAAGGAAAGTTTAAACAAAGCAATGTAAACAAAGATGTAATAATAACACTATGTTGTTATGTAAAGTTCTTCTTTGTTATCCTTGAAGGAAATCAAGGCAAATGTGATGTTGAATTTCCTCATAAATCAGTTTCACTTCACTTCTCTCTAATCTTTAACCTGTTCCAAATCTCGGGGACGAGATTTTCTTAAGGGGGGTAGGTTTGTAACAACCCCAAGTTTATAAACAGTAATAAAATGCTTTATGAACAGTAATGAGATACTGTTCATAGCATTACTGTTCATGTTTACACTTTGGGCAGCATGTTACAAGTTAAAAACCCTCCTTTATAGCCAAAACCCTAAAGAACCATTCAAAGTCTTAAAGGAATACAAGATAAAACTTGTATTATGACTGGGAAGTATTTTTTATTAAAGCCTAGATAAATTATCTTGGCTAAAAATATTTTTGTTGTATTTTTAGAAATTATTTGGGCTTAAAGAAAAATTTATGGTCTTTAAATAAATATTTTCGGCCTGAAATAAATATTTATGTATTTTACAAAGTGAAAATGTGGTTTATAAAATTTATCTGGGAAATATATCATCCCAGTAGCTTACAGTAAAAATTTCATGAATTTATAAATTTATTTGCTATTTTTAAAAGCCCAGTCAAACCTTTTACAAATTTGAATAAGGTTGGGTCAACTAAACTGGTCTAAACCTAGCCCTAGTACTGTAGCGACTCGCACCTTCGTGGTTGAGTCCAACCTAGTGCTAGTGGTCGGAATCTGTCACGTTCGAGCGCGAGCCCGAACTCCACGCTTGATATGAGCCGTTGATCTTCAATCGAACGGGTGAAGCTATAACACCCCGCGAGCTGTCCACGTGTGCATTTTAATCTCCGCCGTTGGATCTTGATCTAACGAGCGAGATTGGTGTATGCATTCGGACGACTCCGGATCCCCGCACAATTGTGACCGTTCATTTCTGATCTAACCGCGTCCCTTATTCCAATTTGAAATCGAGCGCGCGCTTATGCGCCTTTGATTTCAATCTTACGACTCTTTTTGACCGTGGGCCTTTAAAGCCCAAAATCGGTGGATCGTTGATTTCGATCGACGGTCCATATGAGTGTATGCACCCGACCATCCGGTTCAACTTTCCATCCCGACCGTAGAAATCAAATCCAATGCTGTTGCGCTTCGCATCTAAAGGAGGTGACGTATTCTTTAGCCGAGCGTTGGATTTCAATCCAACGCCCAGATTTGAAAGTGGATCTCAAGATTCCTTTGAGCTCCGCTTTAATCCCGACGGTGGATCTAGATCGTGCGGTCCATATTAATCGTACCGATTCAAATCATTTAATCTATCTATTTATCACAAACGCCCATTTCCAATCGGACGGTGACATTCGTTGAGCTTTGTGAAGATGCGCGGTGAGAAATGACAATGGGACCCACATGTAAGAGTATGCTTATCTTCTTCCTCTCTCTCACAGCAAATCTCTCTCTCAGAACAGAGGAGAGGATTTATCCCAAAGTTTTTGCAACCAATTTTTGGGATAATTAGCCCCAAATGGACACCTCATCAGCTCTAGATCATTCCCTCTTACTCTGTAGCTCAACATCCATATATATAAACCCTAGCTTTTTGGAGCTGCAGCCATTGTTGACCACTGAAGCTCACTTTCTTCCTTGATGTCCAGTGGAGTTCTTGCTCCTATCCTTTGCTTATCCATCCTTAAGCACTGGTTTTACCCTGCATTAAAGATTCGGTATCTTTTGCAGGTTAAATCAGACTTGATCTCTCTGTCGATCAACCTCAAATTATTAGAGTTCTGGTATCTTTCTCATCGGTAAGCCAAAACCCTAATTTCGACATCTTGAGCATCTTAAGAACCTTAGAAGTCAGCTGTGAATCATTCTTTTAAGCATCGTAGCTTGATCTTGCTTCAAACCGAAAAGTCGTTATTCTAGCTTTTCACTATTGTGTCATTTTAAGACCTAGGGTTTCTCCCTGTCGACTTGTTATCCCAGCTAGGTCTAAACTAAACCCTAGTAGCTTAACAAGTTGTTCTTTTCATTCTTATTATCATCTCTTTAGATTGTTAGCAGAGTTTTGTCTCGTTCTTTATTGCTCGGCTTAACCGACAATACAAATCTTCTTTAGTTTTGGTAGTCTAACTGATTAAGGTTAGATTGGGTTTAACTTAGGATGTTAATTATCCTAAAAGGATCTTGCAGAGTTTCATTTTTGAATCTTTGCGAGATCAAGTTTCCTTTTCCCAAATCTAGAATCGTCTGTTCTATTATTTTCAAAACTCGAAAACTAGAACTTTGAACTAAGCCCTAGTTTCGTCTCTTCAAAACAAGAGGTTATAAAATGGGTTATTATCACTATTAGGTAAATATAACTTAAGCATGTCGTTAATCATGCATTTCTTTATTGATCATGCAATTTCGATAATTTATACTAGTTGTCGCTTTTGGTATTTATTGATTTTATTGCTTCTTTTAGAATCTGGTCTCATCAAGCTTTTGATCATACTTCAACAACCCGAGCTCGCAATGTGAGTCTATTACTATCAAGGCAAGCATCCTCTTTGCACCATATTGATCCCAAATTTTGTACAATAGCTTTTACAAATCCAAAGTGGTATCAGACATGCTATTTTCTTGAAAATACAAATGTGATCAGTAGTAGTTAGCTATAACTCGACATGGTGGATCACCTTAATTATGACCATACAGCTTAACCCTAGCATAGTATCAGATATCATAATCTATATTTTCGATTTTAGCTTAGACATGCGGCCTAGAGATTTTAGAGTTTGACAAGCATATCTTGTCAAACATGGGAATCACAATCGAACTATTGTTATTTTAAACTCTTTGTCCAGCTTTCTTTAAATCAGTCTTGTATTTGAAATTCAAATTGATCCGACAAGAGGAAGCTAGTGATGGTGCTTTTGGGCACGAGATTGGGTTTGTGGTGGACTTGTCCGGTTAATTAAGGACCGAACTCGACTATTCGCCAAGTCCCCACGCACTTCCACATGCAAGGTATGGCGCGCTTGGTTAAGTAAAATGTTAAGACTATTGAGTTGGAAACAGAGAGTAAGGATATGTGTATTGACCTTGTATGGCATAGATGCTTAGGTCCGAGGACGTGTTTTATGCCATGTGAGCTTGTATGTCAATATCGATGTTCTTAGGAGGGTGAGGGCGTATATGTGCTTCACGCATATACGATACCTTAATGGTGCCGATAGCATTCTACTATGGGTAGGGAACCCAATTCGCATTAAATTGTTTGATCGGCATTCGACGCAACATGTGTGCCCGGTTAGCGTGATGCTATCGGCCGTTGTTTAAGCGGATCACCACACATGGGGTCCAACTCAATAGTGTTGGCTTGTTGAAAATACCAAATCTTGGTTTCCCGGCCGGCATACCAAAGGAAGTATGTCATCATTCGAGGCATCCAAGGCAACGGTCAAGCTAAGTCATGTGGGTAAAGATGTACACCGCAGGTATAAACTGCTCAATAGCCGTGTCCACGGTCATGGACGATAACTTGAATTGATGTCACCAGATAGAAGTTTTGATTTTCAAAAATGTGGTTTTGGTTCATTTTCGGTTTGCATGAGGGAATCATGCACCTGCATCTTTATTTACTTTTATGTCATCTACTTACTGTTTTAAGCAAAGTTTGATTTATTAAATTGCTTTATCAAAATTTAGCCTTTGTAGGTTAAGATGTATCGCTTATGCAAATTTAAACCTTTATACCTTCCCGTTGTAACCTTATGCATGTAAAAACTCTACTCCTTTGACTAGGCTCTAACAACCACTTTCTTTACTTAGTTTGTGTAAGACTTGCCGAGTACCTTCCGTACTCAAGGTGCTATCACCTATTGTTGCGTGTGAGGATGGTTACCTTTACGGCGCCCGTTAGCGCCGATCGGGAGTGACGCTAACGAGTGACGCCATTCTTTCCTCCACGCAATTGCTCGCGGGTGGATGAGGCCATTGGTGGACATTTTCCGCTTATTTTGCTTCCACAGATATCGTTAAAGTGACCAAGTCACTTAATATTGTAGTACTAATAGAATGATGTAACCTTATGTTTAATTATTTCAATGTATGACTTGTATGTGTTTGATGCAATGTTGATGAAGGATATATATGCAATGGTCGCTGATCCCGGGAACCATTGTGAATCATATATATCCGAATCCTATTTATCGGATCTCATCACTTGTTAAATTTATATCTTTAGCATGGTTTTTAATAAAGCGCGATCTTTGTTCCTTCATTAACAATTGTGCTACAAGATGAATTTAGTTAGTAACATTTCCAATAACCGGGGGTTCTCACATGTTGCATACAAGTTAGAATTGCCAGCTACACTTGAGGGGGTGCATGATGTTTTCCATGTATCACAATTGAAGAAGTGTCTTCGTGTTCCTGTGGAGGAAACGCCATTGGAAAATATCGATGTGCAAGAAGATCCGTTTTATCGTGAGCGCCCCGTCAGATCCTCAAGAAGCTGAACGCAGGACGAGGAACCGTGTGATCAAGTTCCTTAGAGTTCAGTGGTCGAACCACTCCGAGGATGAAGCCACTTGGGAGCGGGAAGATCGTCTCCAAGCAGATTACCCGTCCTTCTTCTCCGAGCGATCAGAATCTCGGGGCGAGATTCCTGTAAGGGGGGAGATTTGTAACAGCCCTAAGTTAGGGTTTATGTTTCAAATGTAAAATTTTGAGGAGAAATAAAAAATTTTGTTGTCTCATCAAATCATTTGGAAGTTTTCCAAATTTTCCCTAGCAATTTCCATTTTCTAGAATTAAATTCTTGTGAATGGAAATTGTTGTCAGCAAATTCTTAGCCTTCAAACTTGTGATCATCCTCTGAAAATAATTTTCCTATCATCTTGATCATCCTATCTACCTCCCTGAATTATTTCACATTTTTTAGATTTTATTTGCTATTTCAAATGGCCAAGTCAAACTAGTTTGAATTTCTGGTCAAACCCTAGGTCAGCAGCTTGTGAATTTTATTGGGAGAAATATAATGCATGAAAACTCTTGGAAAAATTATTCAAGGTTGTTCTCTGCCCTAGTTAGTTCCCATAAAAATTTCAGAATTTTTGGAGCTCGGGAGCTATCTCTAGAAATTCTCCAAACTCCCTCAGCCTTTTAAAACTCAAATCTGAAGTCACTATTCATCGGGCTCGAACCCGAGCCCGACTTAAGTCCGACCGCGCCGCACCGCCTAGCTGCACCGCGCGAACCCAAGCGCTGCCGACCGTCCGATGCAGATCACGCGGTCCACGAGTGCCGAAACAATCGGATCAGTCTATTGTTCGTAGATCTCGATCGTCCGGTAAAATCCAACGGCCGACATGTTTTTGATCGAAGTTAAACCAACTCGTGCGCGCCGCACTCGACTCGACCGAGCCGCCCTTTTCTCTCGGCTGACGTCCCACCTGCGCAGTTCTTTCCGCCACGTCACGCGCCGGCTCCCGCCGCAAGCACCGCCGCGACGCGCTCTCGCCGCGCCGCGCCGCATGCACGCCGCCACTCGCCTCACCGGTCTTTCACCGCCCCACCGCTCACCTCGCGCTCGTCGCTGCTCCTACAAAAGCCACCGAGGGCCTTCCCTACCTCGTTTTTTTCTCCACCGCCTTTCTTCTCCACCGAAGCTCGAGAGCCGAGCATCGCCTGCGCCGCTCGAAGCGTTTGATCGCCCGGTGATCTCCTGGCCATCGCTGAGAAGCGCCACGGTGTGCCTAGCACCGTGGAAGCGAACCTCAAGAAATTCGAGTCTCCGTCCTTTGTGGAGCCGCGCGCTTCTTCTTCTCCAAGTCCGCCGAAACCGCCTCTTAGCGCGCGTCTTCTCCGGTGAGCTCCAGCTCGATTCTTCGCCGGTGAGCATCGCTCGACTCCACCTTCCTTCTCCGCTCACTCACGTCCTCTCATTCACCTCAGGCTCTGCTGCCGCTGATCGCCTTGCGCCGCCGCAGCTCGCCGCCGCCACTCCGACTACCCTCCGTCATCGGCAACTTCGGTGAGTTCTCGAGCCTCACCGATGCTCATGCGCGCACTAGTTTTCATCGTTTTCCTCTCGTGCGCCGCACTTGTCACCCCATCGCCGGCCGCCGTGCTCGCCGCCGCGCCGCCTCGGTGCATCTCCCACGCCTCGAGACCACCTTCACTTCGCAGCAGTTCTCCAACAACCCATTTTGGCCGCCGCACGGCCGCGCCGCCACTCCTTCACGGCGACGACTTCTGTGTCCAGCCGCGCGAGCTCCTCTGTTCTTCGGTTTGCCCTCTTGCTTTCATCACTGGGGCCCACTCTTAAAACCTGCTTATTAGTTGATAATCATGTTTGTGATTGTTCATTAGTTCCAGCTCTTGTATGATCAAGTTTTGGGTTTGAGGTTAGAAGCAAGTAGTTGCTAGTCCTCGTATGTTTTTCTCTGTTGTCATATTGTGTTTCCTCTGTTGTCGCCATCGAACTTGGTAGATTGGCTTGCTTTTCAAATTATGTTAGTGCTTGATGGTTCCCTAGTAGTTGGAGGTAGCATGAATGAAGTCGTCTAGTTAATATTTATAGGTTTCATTTCTTGTGGCTTGTATGATTAAGGAAAATGTAGTTGAACTAGTGTTGTCTCTGTACTTTTGATTTATCAGTGTAGTAAGATTTGGAGTAGTAGCATGCTGAATTTTGATAACCTTACAATATATTGGTATGATGCTTAGGTGTGTAGTAGCTGAAATGTTATTCAAACCCAAACTTAATTAGAAAATGTCTTAGCGTCTATTAGTTGATTGATAAGATAGTAATTGTCCTCTTGAAGCACATTGTAGGCCTAAATGAAGTCATATCAGTAATGGTGGCATTAGAATAGCTAGTTACTTCTATTGTGTTATTCTGATGCTTAGTTAATAGATGTGCACACAATCACCATCAAAGTCTGTCGAAAGATTAAAACATATAAGAGGTTTGGTTTTGTGGTTAACTTGGTAAATAAGTGAGTGGGTAGATCAATCACATGAAAGCATGTCTAATTTGAAACATCTCTGTAGCAGCTATTTTGTTATTCCTATTGTGATGGTCTAGCTTCTGTGTATGAATTTGTGTTTGTATTTGAATGTTTGAGTTTTGCGGTGTTATTCGCTCTTATTCACGTTATTTGTTCAATCGTTAGGTTTCGACATTTGCGGTAACCCGAGAACGATCCTCGCAATGTGTTGAGCATATTGAGCAAAGCAACGCGAAGCAAGCAGTTTGATCATGTTAATCCCAGTATTTTAAAATCTAATATTTTGTTTCAGCTGTATGTATGCATTGCTTAATTTGTGTTAAATTGATTAGTTAAATCCGTAGCTGCATAACCTGTAGGTGAGATATTGATCTCTACTACCTGAGCCTAGGTTACTTGTTGTGATTAGAGTTTGTTGGATGAACTCTTATCACTTAGTAGTTTACGTGTTCAGATGCTTAGCCATGCCTAGCTTCCGGTAGAATTGGGCGATTATCGACTTAGTCGATAATCTTGATCACATGAAATTATTATTGTTCTTATGCCTTGTTATTTACAAATCTAAAAATGAAAACAAAATAAAAATGATTTAGACTTGGGCACAATGGTAAGATTGGTGTGATCTGTTGGGTGTGATCGAAAGGTGCCCGGTCAATTAAGGACCGAACATCTTGTGAGTACCGTTATCCACGCATTTCGCGCAAGCAACCACACTAGAGGGTATGGGACCTCTCTTGACCTAGTACTTTGGCGTGTATTGGCTCCGGGTCGCAGGAGGTCGCAGGAGGGATGGTGTTGGGAGCATGGTAGTTGTCCGAAAAGCTTTACCCCGCAAAGGTAGTTGTCTTTTCGGCTTTACCATGTAAGCGTATGGATTTCTATCCATACGAGCGCTCGTAGTTAATACACAATATTGGAAAAAGTCTCGTAGGACTTAGTCAGGTCGGCATACCTCGGTAGTGTGCTTTGGCTTAAAGCGCGTGCAAGTGTGGGTACATGGTACACCCCGCAGGTTAAAAACTATTCGAATAGCCTCGCCCTAGGTGATGGACACGCTTGGGTAAGCTTATCAAGAGTTAGACTACAACATTTAAATTAAAAACTTGAAGGGTGGTACGAACTGGGATTCAGGTTATTGTTGTGGTGACTATTGGGATAGTCACTTCTAGGTTGTTTACCTTTACTCTTTTGTTATTATTATCCTTATCGTTATTTCAATCAAAATGAATTGCAAACTTGCCTTCAAAGCTGTATTACATTATTGCAAATAAAGTTGGCTTTATGCAAATAAAACATATGGCTCCACCAAACAAGCTCGCATGTAGCATATGAACAGTCCGCTAGTTCACACATCAGTCTTGCGGGTACAAAGACAATCTTTGTACTCAGGTGCTTTGCTTAATGTTTTTGTTGCAGAGGAAGAAGGTGAGCCCCAAGGGTCTCACTTCTGTGAACTGTGTTGCCATTTCGTGGACGACGACTAGGCTTGGCGGTCCGGTCAGATGCCTTGTGGTGAAGGCACGCTGATTGGCTTTGTTTATAGCCATCTTTGGCGCTTTGCTTCATTGCCGTTCTTGTTTATTTGTGTATCTTGTGGCCTGTCGGCCTTTGTCTGTAATAACTCTACTATTTGTTTATCTTCCGTTTGGTAGTGTGATGTTTGGACTCTATGTTTGGAATGGAGTTGATGCATACTTTGTGGGAGGTGTGTATATCGTCAGGAAGTATACATATCTCGAGGTTTGGTTTATTTGATTTGTAATGCTAGGACCAAAGTGGTTGGTTAAGCTGTTACAAGCCAAATAAATTGGGGTCCTCACATAACAAATGCAGAATGAGGAAAGCATAAGAAGGAGCATGCATGAAATGCAATGAAGTGGCTTCATATTTTTGTATTTTTCAATTTTGGATTACAAGAAGCTTTGGAGATTACCCAAAAGAACAAGCTAGCATCTCAAATTTTGCATAAACACCATATCACCAATGCGCTAGCAAGATCATGATAAGACATATATAACAAAGCTAAAGCAAGAAGGCTCAATATAAAGCAATAAATTTTAGCATTTTAAGCAAAGCTTCAAATCTAGCAAGTTCATCAACAGAGATCCTAAAATGATACTGGTCATGTCAAAATGTCAATGTGAGATCAAGACGCTAACAAAGACCACATTAAGAGACAAACAGGTCCTGAATTGAATCATTTTGCTCAAATTGTCTCAAACGCCCATTTTTCAACAGTTTTTCATTAGCAATGAATTTTGAAGTTGATTAAAGGTATATCTTAGTGAAGTTGATAATTCATTTTCTTATCCATGTGCTAGATCTCAAGCCTTACCGCGACCATCTTAAGCACAAAAGAGCTTAAAAGAATGGTCTAGGTCATCCAAAACTCCCCCTGAGTTCATGCCTAGTGCAATGGCAAGCTGTCTCATGAGAAAGAATTGGTGAGATCAGTTTTTTCGCACAAAAGAGACCTTCCTTTTTTTTTGTTCACAAGAGCAGATTTAGATTCTTAAAAGGACAAGAAGCTCAAGTAATGATCAGTACTAGATTCAAGAGCTAACACCGCAATTTTGAGAGGGCCAATGTCACAAAGGGAGCACTAATTGCGTAACTAGCTAAAACATCCACAAATTGCAATTTTTAGTTCAAGTTGTCTTAAAGTTTTAGCTCATTCAGCAAAGACTTAGCTACACATGTGAAAGCATGATAATTCTAGCAAGTCAAAGAACTAGACGTGGCATTGAGCAGAATTGAAATACTAAAGCTCAAAAGGGTAATAAGCAAAGCTTCATCAATTTAAAAGACAAGCAGAAAAGCTTATATAAACAATGCATCTTTTTGGTTTTTCATATGAATGCAGTATGAAACAATGAGATGCACAAAAACTTAAAGAGCCTAAAAAGATCAAAAAAAGATTAAAAGAAAAACAAGAAAAGATCAAACTTCCCCTCAAACCAAACCGTAGGGATAAATTACCCCTAACTCACTTCTCAAGGTGGCAAACCTAGTTGGATCTAAAGGCTTGGTGAGGATATCAGCCAACTGAGCCTCGGACTCCACAAAATGCAGCACAATATCACCCTTCTCGACATGATCTCTAAGAAAGTGATAGCGAATGTCTATGTGCTTGGTTCTAGAGTGTTGCATAGGATTTTTAGCATTTATAGCAGAAGTGTTATCACAGAAAAGAGGAACACTATCAAATGTCAACCCAAAATCCTTAAGAGTGGACACCATCCACAAAATCGACTCTAAAGAACTAGCAAAGGCTACATATTCAATTTTCCAAGAGTGGATTGTGCAACAGAGGATTGTTTCCTAGAAGACCAAGAGACAAGAGAAGTGCCTAGGAAGTGACAAGTGCCCGAGGTACTCTTCCTATCTAGCCGACGACCGCAAAATCGAATCGAAACCCCGAATGGACAAGGACGAAGAGCAGAATACCAAATGCCATACCGAGGGTAGAGTGTAAATACCAAGATGCGCTTAACGGTTTGGCGATGGGAAGTCTCTGAGACGCCCAAACTCGCATGCAGGCGCACGCGTGAAGTGGATGTCCTGGCCTTGAGGCCGTCAAGTCGAATGGAGCCAATCATGCCGCGTACTCGCTGATCCATGGCTTCTCCTTCCTCATCCGATCCAAGCGATCGAAGTCGCCATGGGAGTGGCGATCGCTTGCGATCACCATCTCGGCGCTTGAGCGATGTCGGGACCTGCATCACGATTCGGAACCCTCGTGTATACCGCACTAGTCCAGATCACGCTAGTGCACACAGGGTTAATGTAAATATCGATCCACACGCGATAATTAAAGTAAACGATTAGTTTGAATAACAAATAAGGGTTTTGACCTTATGGTCGAAGTTTACACTTATTGCCACGCAGGCTAACAGAGAAATAAAGCAGCTGGAACGGAAAACTCCAGCGTAGATCCCACCAATTCACCACAGCAACCAACCGATCCGCACTTAACGAACGATCGGCCTTCAACGAACTCCTCCTCGAAAGCAGCGCGACTCCTCCACATCAGCAGGTTTGGGCGCAAGTTTTACAACAAGCGTGAGTACACAACCGCATTACTGCAAATCATACCACGTAATGCAATGTATAGATGCAAAGCTTATTCCAAAGAAATGGCTTGTGGTTCTTTTTGCATAAAAGCAACATTTGCAATTGAATACGATAATAGATTGAAAGCATAATTCAAACAAATAGACAATATTAATTTAACAGCTTGTTTCCACAAAGACACACAAACTAAACAGATTATTTCACATAGCCATATGATTGAGATCACAGCTCCCATTCCCACATTTTATAAAAACTAACCCTTATGTGAAATCACCGAGCATGTCCATGACCGAGGACGCGCTATTCGAATAGTTTGATTAACACTCTGCAGAGGTTGTACACTTTACCCACAAGATACAACTAGTGTAGCAAGCACCAATCGTAACAAAACAGTTCGAAACTTCATCTCAACATTGACACTCTCGATGTGCTTACAAACCGTTATACATATCACATAGCCCATGCATAACACACATCGTTGGACAGTGACGACGAATCCTCCCGTGATGCAACTACCAAGTAGTCACACCTCCACCCTATCACATAGTCTAACCTATCCACCGAACATCAATGCCGAGAATCCATAACTTACTAAGTTAGGCCCGCCCCATACCGGGCATGTGGTCGCATCTGTAAGGCTCAGCCTCAATGGCGCACAAAGTTAAGTCCTTAATTGACCAAGGCAAGACTTCCATTTTCTAACTAAGCCACACAGATTATCGCTCCCATCACATAGTCCACCATGTCACACAGTCTCCACCACTTGCCTCACCAAATCCTTTACCACCCAGCTTGGTTTTAGTGCAACACATGCCATCACGAAGTAATAACACATAGCACTGATTTTACACACGTTCCATAGACACTTAGTCATATTTAATATTTGCGACTCACATGAGATGATGATTCGTAGCATGGCTAAGCAATTATACTCAAGATCTAACCAACCCACGCTGGTGCTACAATATTACCAACTCATAACCATTCTAGGGTGACAAGGATATATGACATACAAGGCCAAGGTGTGATAACAATTTGGATAATAACTATGCCCAAAGCATTTAAATAAATAATTAAAATAGAATGCAATAATTTAACACAAAGTAATTTGAAAACTGGGTTCAAGATGATCAAAGGTATGACTTGCCTTGGAAAAGGTCTATGTACTGATCTTGGTCTTGGGGTGCTCCTTCTTCCACAAAATTCCCCGACGAATCGACGCTCACTCGCAAAACTAAACAAAAACAAACAAAACAAATAAATAACAGAGGCAAAACAAACTCCAAAAATTAAATAAAAATCTCAGATAGCTAGATCTTGAATTTAGACAAATTTAGAAATTTGAATGGGCTCAATCGGAGTTAGGATGCAAAAGTTATGAGCTTTGGAAGATTGGAAATCTAAAAGAAACCCTAATTTGGATTTTTCGAATTTCGGAATTATTTCTTAATGAAAAATCGGATTATTGCGCAACGTCGGCGCCGTGAAGGAATTTCGGAAAAAGAGAATTAACGAAAATCCCGACATGTGGGATCCATGTCGTGACACGCTCACGCGTAGATCAGTCTCACGAGCCTCGTTCCGAGATCGGTGGGCTACCCACGCGGCGCACACGTGAGCAATGATCGACGCCACGCACGCGACACGAGGCGCGGCGCCGACATGGAGGCAAGGTGGCGACGTGATGACAATGACACGCGGCTGGCGCGAACCGACGATAACGGCGAACGGCGGCGATCCACCGCGGTGAGTGGTACCGGCGTAGAGGCGCGCATTATAACCTCATCGTGCAACACCGGATGCTCGGGGTGGACGGTGGCGGTCGGCGGCGAGCAAAGAGCGGCGGAGGGGCTTCGGGCTTGACGGCAACGGCGCTCCGGTGACGCTCCGGCGAGACGAAGGCCACCAGGAGGTAGAGGAGCTCGTGCGATGCCGACGGTAGACCACGACACCGGCGGCAGACGGCGGATTTAACGAACTTCGTCGGAGTTGGCGGCGCAGACGATCTTTGAGCTCTGCGCGCTAGGGTTCTGCGCAGGGCGAAGGCGCTAGGTTGAGGTGCGACACCGAGGGCTACCTCCTTTTATACCCGGAGGCCTCGAGAGTCCAGGCACGAACGCCAAAACGGCAAATGGCGGCGGAGATCGTATCCCTAACGGATTCGGGAACGAAGACGACGTGGCAAGCTGGGACCCACACGTCAGAGACACAGCTCGCGTGAGTCCGCGTGCGAAACGGCGCGGTTGCAAAACGGACTCGAGATCTGACCGTTGGATCTTGATCGAACGGTCCACAATCAAAGAAACATTCGGACAACTCCGGTTGCCTTATGCGCATCTAGCCGTTCATCTTTGATCGGACGGTGGAGGATGAGCGGGCGCGCGGAGAGAGAGAGAGAGAGGTCGACAGCGGGTCCACTCTGCTGCTGGGCGTGACGCGGCGGCGGCTGGTCGAGCGGGCGGCGAGCGCGCGGAAATAGAAGGCTCGAGAGATTCGGCCCAAGAAGATTTCGAGATTTTAAATAGGTTTTTCAATTTAGAAAATACCGTAAATTCAAATGGGCAATAGAAAATAACAAATGAACTCTAAAAATTCTAGAAAAATCTAGAAAATATATCTGAGCACATAGAACCCAAATAAAATAGTTTTGGCTATTGTTCATGTTGGGATTATTCACATTAAATGTTTTTGATTGTAAAGTCCAATATTAAGCTTTTGAAATTAAATTCAAATAAATCCAAATGGTGAACTTTTCCCTACTAACTATTCAAAGGATTTTAAAGCTCAGAAAATTGGGATGTTACAAACCTCCCCCCCTTAAAGGAATCTCAACCCCAGATTCAAAGTTAGCTAGAGAAAAGGCTAGGGAACTGCGGCCTTCGCCTCTTCTTCACGCTCCCACGTTGCTTCTCCTTACGAGTGGTTGCTCCATCGACCTTGCAAAAACGCACGCCTTGCTTCGTGAGGCGCTCTGCGACATCCAAAATCCCGATCGTTGCTCCTTGTAGGTAAGATCCTCCTTCGTATCAATTGATTCAAGCGGGCTTGCTCTTCCGCACACGAAGACACTTCTTCAATGCGAGACATGAAAGACGCCATGCACTCCGCTAACGATCGCGATGTAGCTCCATTGGCGCAACTTCTCCACGGCGTTCCAAAATCTTGAACGGACCAACATACCTAGGGGCAAGCTTCCTTTGGCATGAAACCTTTGACACCTCCGAGTGGGGTAACTCAAGATAAACGAAATCCTGATTCAAAGCGAGATCACGACGACGATTATCGCATAGCTCTTCCGCTCGATCGAGCTATCTTTAATCTTTCTCTTATCATGGCCACTTGCTCTTCTCGCTTCCTCAATAATGTCCGACCAAACCGATCGCTCAAATTGCTTCACCAATTCAACGGGTTCTGCAGCACGCCATACAAAGCTTCAAATGGTGACATTTGCGCATCGGCTTGATAACTATTGTTGTACGAAAATTCTGCATACGGTAAACTTTTATCCCATCGGTAGCATTAGCTAGAGCACAAGCTCTCAAAGATATCCTCCAATATTCGATTGACTCTTTCACCGCCCATCCGTGCATGGATGATACGCAAGATCAAATTCAGATGGGTACCAATGCTTCATGCAAACTCGCCAAAACGAGAGGTGAACCGAGATCCACGATCGACACTATCTTTTGGGCACACCATGCAACCGACAATCCTTGCCATGTACAATTCCGCAAGGCGATCTCCCGAGTACGTGGTTTTGATCGGCAGAAATGGGCGACCTTGGTTAGACGATCGACTATTACCGGATCGAATCAGAACTGATTGGGTCTTGGGTAAACCGGTGATAAAATCCATCCCGATTTCCTCCCACTTCCATTCGAATCTTTCGCCGTTGCAGAAACCCGCTGGTCTCTCGTGTTCTCGCCTTCACTTTACGATGTGTGTCGCACAAGGCAACGAACTCGCGATTTCTCGCTTCAAATTTGGCCACCAAAATTTAGTCTTAACATCCCGTACATTTTGGTACTTCTGTGGTGAATTGAATACTTTGAGTCATGGGCTTCCTTTAAGATTAACGTCTCGCACCATTGATATACGGTACATGAATCGACCATTAATCCGTAGTATGTCTTGATCATCCTTGGTGAAATCTTTAAATTTTCCTTCCGCCATTTTGAGCTTGATATCCGACAACACAGGTCCTTTGGTTGTGCTTCACGACCGCTTCTCCAGGTAGACTCAGATTCCAAATTGGCTACAAAGCCTTCGGACACAACTTCTAGCTTTAGCTTCAAATTCTTCATACGCTCGGGCAACTTTCCTTTACTTCCAAAGTATTGCAAGAACTCTACGACTTAAAGCGCCCGCAACTACGTTGGCTTTTCCGGATGGTAGTGGATTCCAAGATTATAATCCTTGATCAATTCCAACCATCTTCTCTGCCTCATATTCAAATCGATGGGTGAAAATGTACTTCAAACTCTTATGATCTGTGTAGATTTACACGATTACCGATGAGGTAATGACGCTAAATCTTTAAAGCATGCACTACGGCAGCTAATTCCGCATCATGAGTAGGGTAATTCTCCTCGTGGGGTCTCAATTGTCTTGACGCTGTAAGCATGCCTCTTCCTTCTTGCATCGTGACACATCCTAATCCTTGACGCCTGGCATCACAATAGATATCAAATCCTTGCGAATATCCGCAAATTTAGCATCAATGGGTTAGCGCTTCTTTAACTCTTGGAAGCTTTCTCACAAAATGAGTCCAAGTGAACTTTTTCTCCTTCTTCAACAATTGCGTAAGAGGCTTAGCAATTGATGAGAATCCTTCGATAAAACGGCGGTAATAACTCGCCATTCCCAAGAAATCTGAATCAAGTTACGCTTGGTCTGCTCCCAATGTAGCAATCGCTTAACTTTTACCGGTCAATCTGCTACTCCTCATTTGTCATCACGTGACCAAGGAAATCCACTTCCTTCTTCCAAAAGTCACACTTATCGAACTTGGCATACAACCGATGCTCTCGAGTTTTTCCAATATTATCCTTAAATGCTCTACGTGTTCTTCCTCCGACTTGGAGTACACCGTAATATCATCGATGAATACAACTACTTAACTTGTCCAAATATTCCATGAATACTTTATTCATCATGTTCATGAAATAGGCAGGCATTAGTCGGACCAAAGGACATGACTAAGAACTCATAATGTCCGCATCTGCTGAGAAAGCGGTCTTCGGTGATATCCTTAGGACAAATTTTTAGTCGGTGGTAACCTCGATCGCAGATCGATCTTCGAGAATAATCCGGCTCCTTTCATCCGATCAAACGGATCATCAATCCGGGTAGTGGGTACTTGTTCTTGATGGTAACTTCGTTGAGAGAACGGTAGTCAATACACATCCTCATACTTCCATCTTTCTTCTTGACAAACAACACCGGCGCCCCCATGGCGCATTTAACTAGGTCTCACGAAACCTTTCTCAAGAAGTTCTTCTATCCGCTTCTTCATCTCTACCAATTCATCTACTGCATCCGATAAGGTTTCTTTGAAATTGGTGCTGTCCCGGCACTAGGTCGATGACAAACTCAATGTCACGATCGGTGGCATTCCCGGTAATTCTTCCGAAACACATCGGATATTCACCGACCACCGGTACTTCTTCTAAGGCAAGGGTCTTCGATCAATTTACTAGCAAATGTCCATCACGAACCGAGGTGGCTAGAAACTCTACCTTGTTTCCTTTGGCGTCCTCGATTGTTACGGCTCTCGCCACAATCTAGCACGCTTTGTGCTTGATAACCAATCCATGCCAAGAATGACATCTAGGGTTTGGGTATCTAGGACTATTAGGTTGGCTAGAAACTCAACTCCACTATGAGTAACTTAGCTCCTAAACATCCCACTCTAGTACTTAGCTCTGCTCCAGCGATCGGACTAACAGAGTATGCTTAAGTTGCATAACTTCCAAATTATTCTTGGTTGCAAACATTCCGTAAAACAAACGAATGCTAAGCTCCGTAATCAAACAAAGCGATGCGGTGTACCGAAGTTAACTAAACTTACCCAGCATAACGTCCGGTGATTCTGGGCTCCTTCAAGAGTGACGTGGTTGACACTGCCTCCCGATCACGATCGTGGTGCTCCTCCGCTTGACCAAAGAACTTGTGAAGCTCCTTGGTTGATGCTCGCGCTGGTGTCTTGGATGGCGAGCTCCAAGGTTGAAGCGCATCGAGTGATTGTTCCCTTTGCGACACCGATTGGCAAAGTGTCGGTGCCGACGACAGCGTGAATGCACCTTTGGTACGCTCGCTGGTTGCTTCTCGGATTAGAGGTTGACAGTGCGGGGTTGCGGAAGTTTTGAGCACCGACGGTGTTGAAGTTGGTGCAGTGCTCAACGAAGTCCGGTGGAAACTCATGAATCTTGGCCGCACTTGTTTTGCCCTCTTTGTGATTGATGGTTCTCTTGCCGAGCCATCCGGCGCGCTACTGCTATCCTCCGGTTCTTGCGCTTGTCCTCTAGAACAAAGGCTTTATTGACCAGCTCCGGAAATCGGGAAAAGTATGGGCGATCAAACCGACTTGCGTACCCGTTGTTTAGCCCTTCAAAAGCGACTCGCGAGCCTTGTCCGTGGCTACATCTTTCTGCGCAGAGCGAGCTAGCCGAGAAAACTTGTTGAGGTAGTCGACACCGACATAGCTCCTTGCTTGAGAGCGCGAATTCATCCTTCTTGTGATCGATAATTCTTCGGTACATGATACCGGGCGAAAGAGCAGAGAATTCCTCCCAAGTGATATCTGTGGCGCCTCATGGCGGCACAGGTTCTCCCACCATTCTGCCAGCCGTGCCTCCATCCGTGAGTGGCATACGTAACCTTTTCACGCCGTCATTGACCGAGTGATCGCCAGCTTTCTTTCGATAACACGCGACCAATCGCCCGCTTCCACCGGAGAGACGTGTCCGTAAAATGTTGGTGGACGAGTCCTCATGAATTCTCGCAAGTTTGGATGGTCCATGGTGACCATGAGCACCGGGCTCCATGTTTGGTGATTGTTGTTGTTATTGTTCGTTGTGCATGGCTTGCATCCGAGTCATCATGGTATTCATCACCGAAGCAGGCCGCCATGAAAGCTCCAAAGTTTTGCAAGTCAATCGGGGGTGCTTGCGCTGAATCGCTTCCTCGCACTGGTTGCTCATTGCCTCCCGGTGTCGGGTACCGAACCACTCGCAGCAGATCGACGAGTTTGAACCATCCGCTAACTCCATGGGTTAGATAAGGTAGCAAGCACGAGATGAGTTAAGAACTAAGCAGGGGTAGGTTAAACCCAACAAAACATGTATCAAGAAACTCAAATGAAATACCTTTATTACTTAGGGTCTTAGCATGGCCGCAACAGATGCCTAAGGGCCTTTGCAAACTCATACTGCACACAAAAAGGAACAACGACCTAAGCACACAAAACTACCGCCTAAAGGGCGACTCACTAAACTGAAATCGCTAAGCCTCAAAACCAAAACTAAGACCAACTACTGAGAAAGCCTCCACAACCGCGTGGCGACGCCCCGACGGCTGAGACTCTGAAGTGAGCCAGATCTTGGCAACCGATCCGATGCCCTGAATCGTGCAAGCAGAATGTGCGTGCTCCTGCAATCGCTCCTCTCGCTCGCTGCTCTCGCATCATCCTCTCGCTTCCACCGACCTTCCTCCGATCTTCTTCGTGATCCTCCTCGTGGTCTTCCTCTTCTTCGGGAACTTGGTCGACAGATCTCTTGCAGAGTGGCGACCTTTTCTTGACTCTCCGCAAGGCTTCATAGACATGGTCCAACTCGTGATAGTTCTCTCCAAAGCTTCCTCTGGCGGGGCCACTTAACCGGGCGAGGTGTACGACTATAGCGTTGCTCTCTCCTTCGTGGACGGGTAGCGTGGTCGCAAGTCCACACCGCACTGGGTGGTAAGCGAAGACGGTGTCTTGAAGCTCCCGTGCGTAGATGTTGCGATACGTAGCATGGCCAAGCGCGGCGACTCGGATACCTTCCGGCCAAGTGATCTTCCTCACGAGACGCATGCGAAGGTTGGCTCGCCTTGTCGCTTTCTCTGGCGTGATCGTCAAAGCGACAAATCACTCCACGGTTCGACCATTCACCGCCCAGATTGTTGCGGCATGACAGCGGACGATCAAAACCTCCAAGAACTCGAGCAACTTCCAAAGTTCATGGCGTAACCTCCACAATGCTCACCATAGCTCAAGAACGCGAGGCATCTGTCAAGACAGATTTAACAGTGGTAAGAGCAACTTTAAAACAAATGGAGAGAAGAGATTATAGCAAAAGTTGAGGCGAGAGAGATATGAGAAGAGTTAAGCAATCAATTAACCTTGCAAGTTAATTTTTCCTTTAGAAAATAGTTTGGACACTCTAAAGACGGCCAATCTAACTCAAGGTCAAGACTTCTACCATCGGATGGCTCGATACCACCTGCTGTCGGGACCTGCATTACGATTACTCGAACCCTCCGTATACCTTGCACTAGTCCAGATCACGCTAGTGCACACAGTGGTTAACACAGTAAATATCGATCCACACAAGCGATAATTAAAGTAAACGATTAGTTTGAATAACAAATAAGGGTTTTGACCTTATGGTCGAGTTTACACTTATTATGCCACGCAGGCTAACAGAGAAATAAAGCAAAGAAGGAACGGAAAACTCCAGCAGAGATCCCACCAATTCACCACAGTGCAACCAACCGGGATCCGCACCTTAACTAACGATCAGCCTTCAACGAACTCCTCCTCAAAGCGGCGTAGACTCCTCCACTTCGTAGGTTTGGGCGCAGTTTTACAACAAGCGTGAGTACACAACCGCATTCTCGCAAATCATACCACGTAATGCAATGTATAGATGCAAAGCTTATTCCAAAGAAATGGCTTCATGGTTCTTTTGCATAAAAGCAACATTTGCAATTGAATACTTATAATAGATTGAAAGCATAATTCAAACAAATAGACAATATTAATTTAACAGTTGTTTCCACAAAGACACACAACTAAACAGATTATTTCACATAGCCATATGATTGAGATCACACAGCTCCCATTCCCACATTTTATAAAAACTAACCCTTATGTGAAATCACCGAGCATGTCCATGACCGAGACGCGCTATTCGAATAGTTTGATTAACACTCTGCAGAGGTTGTACACTTTACCCACAAGATACAACTAGTGTAGCAAGCACCAATCGTAATAAAACAGTTCGTAAACTTCATCTCAACATTGACACTCTCGATGTGCTTACAAACCGTTATACATATCACATAGCCCATGCATAACACACATCGTTGGAGTGGGACGACTTAATCCTCCCGTGATGCAACTACCAAGTAGTCACACCTCCACCCTATCACATAGCCTAACCTATCCACCGAACATCAATGCCGAGAATCCATAACTTACTAAGTTAGCCCGTCCCATACCAGCATGTGGTCGCATCAGAAGGCTCGGCCAATGGCGCACAAAGTTAAGTCCTTAATTGACCAAGGCAAGACTTCCATTTTCTAACTAAGCCACACAGATTATCGCTCCCATCACATAGTCCACCATGTCACGCCTCCACCACTTGCCTCACCCAAATCCTTTACCACCCAGCTTGGTTTTAGTGCAACACATGCCATCACAAGTAATAACACATAGCACACAGCTTTACACACGCCCATAGACACTTAGTCATATTTAATATTTATGACTCACATGAGATGATGATTCAGAGCATGGCTAGCAATTATACTCGATCTAACCAACCCACGTTGGTGCTACAATATTACCAACTCATAACCATTCTAGGTGACAAGGATATATGACATACAAGGCCAAGGTGTGATAACAATTTGATAATAACTATGCCCAAAGCATTTAAATAAATAATTAAAATAGAATGCAATAATTTAACACAAAGTAATTTGAAAACTGGGTTCAAGATGATCAAAGGTATGACTTGCCTTGGAAAAGGTCTATGTACTGATCTTGGTCTTGGGGTGCTCCTTCTTCCACAAAATTCCCGACGATCGACGTCTACTGCAAAACTAAACAAAAACAAACAAAACAAATAAATAACAGAGGCAAAACAAACTCCAAAAATTAAATAAAAATCTCAGATAGCTAGATCTTGAATTTAGACAAATTTAGAAATTTGAATGGCTCAATCGAGTTAGGATGCAAAAGTTATGAGCTTTGGAAGATTGGAAATCTAAAAGAAACCCTAATTTGATTTTTTCGAATTTCGGAATTATTTCTTAACGTAAAATCGGATTATTGCGCAATGTCAGCGCGAAGGAATTTCGGAAAGAGAATTAACGAAAATCCCGACATGTGGGATCCACATGTCGTGACACGGCCACGGTAGATCAGTCTCACGAGCCTCGTTCCGAGATCCGGTGGGCTACCCACGCCGCACACGTGAGCAATGATCGACGCCACGCCGCGCGACACGAAGGGCGATGCCGACATGGAGGCAAGGTGGCGGCGACGTGGATGACAACAGACGCCGCAGGGCGCTTAAACCGACGACAACGGCGAACGGCGGCGATTCACCGGCGGTGAGTGGTACCGGCAGGTAGAGGGCGT